>OY755237.1:91632827-91921738 GCA_963576725.1 Azorinus chamasolen | reverse complement strand
TCGGCCGGCCGCGTGGACATAAAATGGTCCAAAACATCTTTAACCATACTTTTTTCCGATGTGTCCATGAACATCAATCTTTAATCATGTTATTTTCCGATAAGTCCATGGAAATCCCATTTCTCCCAGATAACAGATTTCCCAGAACAGTCTGAAATACATTTCGAGGGCTTGGTGCAAAACTATTCTAACTCCTTCACTAAAGTGAAGGAGTTAGAATAGTTTTCCACCAAGCCCTCGATTTCATTTTGACTTATGCCATTGTTACCGATCTTATTAATAAAATGTGTTTTTACAATTGTTTGTCATTGTCACGCCAGAAAGAGTGGCGGGGTTTAAACAGCGGGTGTCCAGATGTACGAGCATATTTGCACTTCTATGGCTTTGCTTTGCAAGCCGGCTTTTATCAGAGTGCAATAGTATTCAACTAAAAATCTGGAAATCTTTTGTTCGATATTCAGTTATACAAACACTATGGATAATTTTCTGGAAGAGAAACCTCGATTCAAAATGAGCGGCTCATCTGACTTTACACTGTTTGCAAAGTCAAACTTTTGTTTTCATTTAGCGGAACTCATTTGCATTCTTATAAAAACAAAAGATGCAATTGTTTTAAGTGCATTTATTTCGAAATCAAACGTGTCTGCTGTACTTTTCACTCACGTTTAGATTGAAAACACATTTGAATGGCTTGTTTTGCAAATGGCGGACGAGTTTGTTGAGTGGAACGTTCCATTTTTACGCGCGGATCAATATAGCTGTTAACGGTTGACATCGTCCGTGGACTACGTCATTTATAATGTACTATGCACCCCTGCTGGGGAATGGTTGACATCGTCCGTGGACTACGACATTTATAGTGTACTATGCAACCCTGCTGGGGAACGGTTCGCTCCTCGGTTGGACTACGTCATTTATAGTGTACTATGCACCCCTGCTGGGGAATGGTTCGCTCCTCGGTTGGACTACGTCATTTATAGTGTACTATGCACCCCTGCTGGGGAACGGTTCGCTCCTCGGTTACTTACATGCATATTACGGCAGGAATAGACGGATATTTCACACGAGGGTTCCTGAATCGAATGAGAAAGATTTCAGTTCAATGTGTCCTGAAAACAACAGTAGGTTCGAAACGAGTAGCGAAAGTGACAGAAAAGCACATGAATTTATATGATATGTTTTAAAATTTAAAAATATAGCAGCATTTCTTGTACATTCGTTAATATGTTGTTCTTCCATTTCTTTCTGCTTTAATCCTTACCCTGTTCTATATTTATTCCAAATTCCAATACCTGAATATTCATGAACTCAATAGTTAAAATGAAATATGGAAGGTAGAACATTATAGCCTTTTAGAAACTTAAGAAAACGATCTACCAAATTCGATAAGCCAACAGAGCAGACACTGACCCTACCCTATGTTGTTACCACTCTTTAGAATCGTCTCGAAAGGAACGATTCTAAAGAGTGGTCACGACACAGGGTTTTGTGGAGGAATAAAAAAAGTTTTTCTTGTAAATGTTTTAATTAATAATCTTATCTTGACCTCTGGCTATGCTGTATATGGGTTTTACTTGTGTAAACTACTGACAGTGGTTCAAAACAACAGTACAGAACCTGATCGTTAGGATATTTCAAGGCCCCTCTAGGCTAGGCCTAGGTCTACATTGCTTACCTGTTTGACATTAGTGGGATAGCAGGGTATGATGGATTAATGTAGCCTCCGTTCCGGCGTTCATATTGTTCCTATTTGAATTGAACCGTTTGAACGCTGAACTTGTCAGAGTGGAATGGCCCATCAGCTCACCATATCACCCATTAAGCTATGTTTTGGGTCCCAGCTTTAGTGCTTAACCCATTCCCTCATGGGTTAGTTTTAGAACAAATAGATGTGTATAGTTTTGAAACCATTGTAATAATTAGAGCATTTGCCTCTATAGAGCAAGTTCTCTATTTATCACAATGGTTTCAAAAGGTGACTTTTACAGAGGCGTTATAAGGCATCGACATGGGGGAATGGGTTAATTGTAGAGTCCACTCAACATGCAATGCTTAAACATGCAAGATGATTGTGAATGCCATAAAGTGCAGAGCCTCATCAGAGGGCTCCTGTGGGACTCCACTGATATGGATCTACACTGTTTGCAAAAACCAGCACATGTTTTACCGCATTCAAAGGGATAATTATTCTACTCTTAACCAGTTCTTGCGTTTGTCTTCATCCTACAGAAACTATTTGGTCGACTCAAAGTCTGTTCCTTTGCAAATTAAACTATTGAACTACTGTTACTCGGCACACCATCTGAATCCAAGTTGTTTGTTAGCCAGGTCGCACTTAGCAGACTAAGGGTTAACAATTCTTAACGAGATAACTGTAATTAATATCCTATAAATTAATCAAAGTATGAACACCGCGAAAGTATTAAATTGTGAGGAGATGCATTTATAAATGATTGGGTTTCATTTTTAAAAAACCTAATCTTTGAATCCAATCAGTCTACCTAAATGCCTTTTATGTTGGCGTTTTCTGACAATGGGATTCTTAATTGATACAATTTCTGGGCAAAGAAAATCAATAAGAAGATTGTCTTTTTATCTGTAATCAGATTCGTCGTAATATGTCGCTATTATCTTTGATTGCTCTCTTAACAATTTCCCTCATCAATATTCATGTAAGAAATAATCACATCATCAATAATAATAATAGTAGTAAGGTATTTTTGGTATAATCGCAAATACAAACAGGGGCTTTTAACAAGACAGAGACTGTAGAATTGGATATATTTTATTCAGTAAGCAGACAGAGCAGACCCTGATCACACAGTTTCTCCAGGAGCCGTCTTAACTTGATCTACTAGGTTTTCAAAGACGATCTACTAGGTTTTCAAAGACGTAAAAAGGGATTTTATGAGGGAAAGGATTACACGTCAATTTCTTAACCCTTATCCTGCAGTTATAAACATAGTATCTCCTTTTATTTGAATCTGGTGCAAAATTCACTTCACGTGTATATCAAATTCGACCAAGCTTTTGAAACAACTGTTGACCATGAAGCAAACAGCTTGAAATATGATGGGACACCGAGTTATTCCGCATCTTATCTGAATACAGGTTGTTTGCAAATCTAGAAGTTTTCCAGTGTAATGATAAAAACTGGATTAAGTACATAAGTATAATTTATTTTAAGGTTGTAAAACTTGAATCTATTAAATATGCCTTTGATTGTGCACAAGAAAAGTAATATTAATTGTACAAATAACTAAAGAGGGATAGCCTTGATAGATGTGTTAAGTAAGGTATCTCGATACTTTCAAAACGTCTTACTTTTACACTGATGTATATAGCAAGATATGTAAATGTCAAAGTGGTTTTAGAGCTGGATACTCTACAGTTGACAATGCCATATATACTGTATTCTATTGTAACTGAATATCTATGTAGGGAAAAGAAATCCTTATACGTTGCATTTATCGATTTCCAAAAGGCTTTTGACTCAGTTAACCATAGCATATTGTACCATGTTCTGCAAAAGAATGATGTAAATGGGAATCTGTTTGAAGCTATAAATATTCTGAAACTGGGTGATCCTTCGAAAGCAAAAGTAGAAATGCAAAAGGAGAAAATTGCAGACTCGGTTTTATTGAGTCTGATCATGAGTAGTAATTAAAAGTGCAACACTACTCACGCCCCCTATCACCGGCTTAAGCAGTATTCAATTTTCAAAACTAATAACATGAAAATTTATGATCCCGAAGGACCAGAAAATATAACAATATGAGAATGAAGGACGGGGCGACTTTTTACGGCCGCCACACAAGCACTTAACACCTGCTGTTGTGAAGTACATATATTCTGAAAAGGGGTGATCCTTCAAAAGCAAAAGTAGAAATTCAAAAAGAGAAAATTGCAGATTCGGTTTTATTTAGTCTATCTAAAATCTGTTAAAGCTTGTGTTAAAACCCGCTATGGGTATACTAGAACTGTTGAGTGTCTAATTGGTTTACGCCAAGGTTGTAATATGAGTCCTTTACTTTTTATACGCCTTTCTAATAAAGGTGGTCATATATTGGCGTGGCCCTGTTCGTCCGTCCGTCCGTTCGTTTGTTCGTCCGTCAAGATTTTGTTTGTCCGCTGTTTTCCCGCTTGATGTTTCAGAGTTATGGCCATTGTTCTTAAAAAACTATGCAAATACATGTAAATAGTTTGTCTGCTGTTATCTGGGAAAACTAATTGACATATATTAATGAAACTTCACACAAATGTTTAATGCATCAATACCTGAAGCTGGTTCGATTCTGAGGTTCATTTGATATGTCGTTTTGGAGTTATTGCCCTTGCACTTTAAAACTTTAAAAAAAATAATACAAATATATGCAAATATGAGGATGGTCGTAACTTTTTCATTTCAAGTGATATTTACTTCAGTTTTTGTATGATATAAGCTTAATATTGATTTTCAAATTTATTGCGGGTTTTTCGATATGTCATTTTATTCTAAAATTAGGGTCCTTGAACTTTGTGTGTATGTTGCTTTGTTAGTCGGTCAACTCTTAGTTTGTCTGTTGCTTTCTGGGAAAACTATTAAGTGGATATTGATGAAACGTCACACAAATGTTTTATGCAACAAAATCTGAACTAAATTTATTTAGAGGTTCATTTAGTTTATCTCTACAGAATTATGGCCCTTGCACTTTTCGAAAATCTGCAAATATGACGATTAGCCGTAACCTTTTTTTATTTAATATGAAATTCACTTCAACCTTTTTAAAAACTATCACCTTAATATGGAAATTAAGATCTGATGCACAGATTAGAAAATGTCAACACTTATATGGCATATTGATTCAGTGAAAGTTTGCAAGTGGGCGTATTATGTACTGTATGCGGTACTCTTGTTGTTATGTTTATAAATGAATTATACATCATGTTTTGCAATGAAGGTACACGAGGTTTTCAATTATTTTCAGATGTAGTTCAATTATTTCTTCTGATGTTTGCCGATGATATTGCTTTAATTTCAGATACGATAAATGGACTGCAAAAACAATTGAATATTTTGCAAACCTTTTTCCAAACATACAAACTCAAAGTTAATATTGCTAAAACAAACGTGAATGTGTTTAAACGTGGTGGGAGATTGGCAAACTCTGAGAAATTGGTCTATAATGGTGACATAATTGATGTTGTTAGTTGCTTTACATATATCGGCATGAATTTTATAAACTGCCTCTCCTTATATAAAATGGCAGAGGCAACAGCATGTAAAGCAAAAAAGGCTTTACTTAGTATGTTTAGCTCCCTTTATCAATTCCCATGTTTACCATACAGAACATTTTTAAACTGTTTGGCCGAACGATATCGCCTATTCTTCTGTATGGTTCAGAATTATGGGGTATTAAAAGTATGAAATGTGTAGAAAATATCTAGATATTTGCATGTAACGTTTTTTAAGAGCTAACACAAATGCATGTGATGCAATCGCCATACTTGGTGATCTTGGCAGATACCCCATGAGTATATTTGCTGGTAAAAGATGTATCAATTATTGGTTAAGACTATTATCTATGCCCAGAGACAAATATGTTCGACTATATTATGAAATGCCATTGTACTTTGACAATTTAGGATACATTAATTGGGTTACATATTTGAGAATGCATTTATATGAAAACGGTTTTGGATATTTTTGGGAAGCCCAACATTTACAGAATCATCATATAATTTTGTCTGCACATTTGCAGAGAATAAAAGACCAACTGTACAAAATTGGAGAACAAGTTGTTTAGAGAAAAGCAAGTTAAAGTACGATAACTTTAGTCATGTATGTCTGATCTTCATCAACTATCACATGTGCATTGATATCAGTGAAGGCAGGAACCCTTTTGAATATGGGCTTTGCCTGACCAAGGTCAAGGTCATTTTTTCTGAAAATATATTGTTTTTCTGTAGAATTTTCCCGTTTCCGGACGATAACTTTAGTTCAGTATGTCCAATCTTCATGAAACTTCACATGTGCATTGGTATAAATGAAGGCAGGAACCCTATTGAATATGGGCTTTACCAGACCAACATATTATGTGAAACCCTGCGGCAGACGGGCGGGTAGGCGGGCTGCGTCTCAATTCGTTTCCGGACGATAACTTTAGTTCTGCATGTCTGGTCTTCATGAAACTTCACATGTGCATTGGTATAAATGAGGGCAAGAACTCTATTGAATATGGGCTTTGTCCAACTAAGGTCAGGATCACTTTTACCTGTCTGTTTGTTTGTTAGCAACTTTAACATTGGTCATATCTTTTAAGCCAGTAAAGATAGAGACTTGATATTTGGCATGCATATGTATCTCATAAAGTCGCACTTTGGGGGGGGGGGTGACATGTCAAGGTCAAGCTTCAAGGTCAGAGGTCAAATATATAGGTCAAATTACCGACTTAAACATTGGCCATAACTTTGAACCAATACAGATAGAGACTTGATATTCGGCATGCGTGTGTATCTCATGAAGCTGCACCTTTTAAGGGGTGACCTGCCAAGGTCAATGCCATCCTTCAGGGTCAGATGTCAGATGTGTTTCGTCAGCAACTTCAACATTAAGCATAACTTTGAAATCTGTAGAGACAGATACTTGATATTTGGCATGCATATGTACAAATGTATCTCATAAAGTCGCACATTTTGACGGGTGATATGTCAAGGTCAATGTCATCTTTTAAGGTCAGAGGTCAAATATATAGGTAAAATTAACAACTTCATAGTCAAAGGTCGCTGACTTTAACATTGGCCATAAATTTTCAACCAGTAGAGATACATACTTGATATTTGGTATATATGTGTATCTCATGAAGCTGCATAGTTTGAGGGTTGACATGTCAATGTCAAGGTCATCCTTCAGGGTCAAAGGTCACAGACTTTAATATTGGCCATAACTTTTGAACCAGTATAGATTCAAATTTGATATTTGATGTGCATGTGTATCTCATGAAACTGCACAATTGGGGGGTGACATGTCAAGGTCATCCTTCAGGGTCAAAGGTCACCAACTTTAACATTGGTCATGATATTTGAGCCAGTAGAGATACAGAATTATTATTTGGTATGTGTGTGTATCTCATAAAGCTGCACAGTTTGAGGGGTGACATGTCAAGGTCAAGGTTCAAGGTCAAATGTCATATCTGAGGCGGCATAGTTTTTCACAAACACATCTTGTTTTTTCTAAAAATATATTGTTTTTCTGTAGAATTTTCCCATTTCTAGATGATAACTTGAGTTTTGTATGTCCGATCTTCATGAAATTTCAAATATGCATTGATATAAATGAGGGCAGGAACCCTATTGAATATAGGATTCGCCTGAACAAGGTAAAGGTCATTTATCCTAAAAATAGGTTGTTTTTCAGTAGAATTATTCCGTTTCTGGATGATAGTTTTAGTTCTGTATATTCAATCTTCACGACACTTGGCATGTGCATTGATATCGATGAGGGCAGGCACCCTATTGAATATAGGCTTTGCCCAACCAAGGTCAATGTCAGTTTTCCTAAACATAGATCGTTTTTCCGTAACTTCTTTTTCGTTTAGGGACTTATATATAGCTACGTGATATAGAGTAATGGCCTGTCATCTAAAGACATTTGACGGGCGTATTTTGTGACATTTTGGCACTCTTGTTGTGTACAATGTAGATGTTTTTCAGTCACCCATCTTTGTGTAGATGTAAAACCATAACCCGCTAATCATGAGCTGGCTCGTAATTGCAAACACTTTTAAATATAAGGTCCTTGAAAAGAAGACAGGCGCCGTTTAGTGCATTTACAAACAGAGTACACCCAAATCAGATATCTCCTGTGGGATTTGTCTGATCGGAGTCTGTCCTATTTACTGATGGAACGTACTGATAAAAGTCAATGACCTTTCAGTCTTTGAATCCAGACACTTCTCTGTTAATCTTTCTTACCGTCAGTCAGTTGCAGTCAATTGTTTGATATTATATCCAGTCAATTTCACTTAAGTCTGACAGGTAGTCTGTTTTCTGAATCCTTTTATGTGCCATCAATGTCTGTGACAACTCTTTTAACCCTTTGGCTGTGTTCGTGATAACATTCAGGAGTGTAGCTGAATCCAAATGTAATGTACGCCGTGGCTATAGAGGTCTGGGGCATGCCCCCGTGGAAATTTAGAATTGTGTAGTTTTGATACCATTGTAATAAATAGAGCAAAGCTCCTATAGGAAAAATGCTCTTTTTATCACAATGGTTTCTAAACGTGACTTTTACAGAGGCGCCAAAAGGCGTCAGTATGAGGGAATTTGTTAAAGCTTATATGACAAAAGTACAAATATGAGCCATGCAGAAAACACCATGTACAGAACAAACAACCACCCGAGAAAACACAGCAAATGTACATAACTATCAAAAACATAAAGAGACGCACAAAGACGAAACAAACATACAATAGGGGAAGATGGAAGTACCGCCTCGGAACGGTCAGTGAAACAAGTCACTGGGGGTTTAAACCGGTTAAACCCGTCTACCCCGTCCCTTAACCTTCAAATGTTGTTCTATGTTGGCAATGATAATGTTTTCACGTTTCAGATTGATGTTACACTCATGCGTAAGTGCATACCGATAGTCACATCCTGACATGTACAACTGCATGCGTAAGTGCATACCGCTAGTCACATCCTGACATGTACAACTGCATGCGTAAGTGCATACCGCTAGTCACACCCTGACATGTACAACTGCATGCGTAAGTGCATACCGCTAGTCACATCCTGACATGTACAACTGCATGCGTAAGTGCATACCGCTAGTCACATCCTGACATGTACAACTGCATGCGTAAGTGCACACAGCTAGTCACATCCTGACATGTACAACTGCATGCGTAAGTGCACACCGCTAGTCACATCCTGACATGTACAACTGCATGCGTAAGTGCACACCGCTAGTCACATCCTGACATGTACAACTGCATGCGTAAGTGCATACCGCTAGTCACATCCTGACATGTACAACTGCATGCGTAAGTGCATACCGTTAGTCACATCCTGACATGTACAACTGCATGCGTAAGTGCATACCGCTAGTCACATCCTGACATGTACAACTGCATGCGTAAGTGCATACCGCTAGTCACATCCTGACATATACAACTGCATGCGTAAGTGCACACCGCTAGTCACATCCTGACATGTACAACTGCATGCGTAAGTGCACACCGCTAGTCACATCCTGACATGTACAACTGCATGCGTAAGTGCATACCGCTAGTCACATCCTGACATGTACAACTGCATGCGTAAGTGCATACCGCTAGTCACATCCTGACATTTACAACTGCATGTTTAAGTGCACACCGCTAGTCACATCCTGACATGTACACTCATGCGTAAGTGCACACCGCTAGTCACATCCTGACATGTACAACTGCATGCGTAAGTGCATACCGCTAGTCACATCCTGACATGTACAACTGCATGCGTAAGTGCACACCGCTAGTCACATCCTGACATGTACAACTGCATGCGTAAGTGCACACCGCTAGTCACATCCTGACATGTACACTTATGCGTAAGTGCACACCGCTAGTCACAACCTGACATGTACACTCATGCGTAAGTGCACACCGCTAGTCACATCCTGACATGTACAACTGCATGCGTAAGTGCACACCGCTAGTCACATCCTGACATGTACAACTGCATGCGTAAGTGTATACCGCTAGTCACATCCTGACATGTACAGCTGCATGCGTAAGTGCATACCGCTAGTCACATCCTGACATGTACAACTGCATGCGTAAGTGCACACCGCTAGTCACATCCTGACATGTACACTCATGCGTAAGTGCATACCGCTAGTCACATCCTGACATGTACACTCATGCGTAAGTGCATACCGCTAGTCACATCATGACATGTACAACTGCATGCGTAAGTGCATACCGCTAGTCACATCCTAACATTTACAACTGTTTGAACTCGGAGGAAGCTCAGAGTTGACTCTGTTGAACCGTAATTTTCACACAAACGAATATGTCACACGTGTGGAAATTTCCTACGAATTCCTCACTCGGAGAGTTAAATTAACTACACAAGAGTTCGACAATAGGTAAAACAGCAAAACAAAAACAGTGTGACAATTACGTACACAAGTAGGTGATATGAACATTTCGTACCCCCTTCTTTAACCACCTAGTATTACGCAGAACATTTTCACAATGTTTCATTGCAGCTATTACGATTTAATCAATGAGAATTCCGCTGGCCACACTTCAGGAGTGTCGGTTGGAAAGTGTAGCCATGTTCCAAGGTATGTTTAATAACAGGTCTATTATGGCAGTTAAAGTCCTTGAATTTACTCGAATGTCTGTTCGTCCGTCTCGGTTGGAAAGCGTAGTCCTGTTTCTCTGTATTTTTGTAATATGAACTAACTTTAACTCTTTCACCGCCGAAGTCACCGAAGGTGATTGACCGTATATGAACTAACTTTATCATTAGTACTAATGTGATTAGTTTTGAAAATTGAATGCTGCGTAAGCCGGTGCTAGGTGGCTTGAGTAGTGTTGCACTTTTAATTACTACTCATGAACAGACTGAATAAAACCGAGTCGGCAATTTTCTCTTTTTGCATTTCTACTTTTGCTTACGAAGGATCACCCATTTTCAGAATATTTAACTATTTCGCCGCCGGAAAACGACCCTCTTGGCTTGTTGCAATGAAGGAAATTTGATCACCTTTACAAACAGGATGATTTGATCACCTTTACAAACAGGATGATTTGATCACCTTTACAAACAGGATGATTTGATCACCTTTACAAACAGGATGATTTGATCACCTTTACAAACAGGATGATTTGATCACCTTTACAAACAGGATGATTTGATAACCTTTACAAACAGGATGATTTGATAACCTTTACAAACAGGATGATTTGATCACCTTTACAAACAGGATGATTTGATCACCTTTACAAACAGGATGATTTGATAACCTTTACAAACAGGATGATTTGATCACCTTTACAAACAGGATGATTTGATCACCTTTACAAACAGGATGATTTGATAACCTTTACAAACAGGACGAGACGCTGAATTACTCGTCGTTTCATCCGAATCCAAACTCTTTGACAAACTATTTGCGCTTTACAAAAGAAATTGAAGGAAAGTTCACTTTAAAAACTTAAAACAGACAACTTTGTTTGAAGACGGAAAATATTTGGCACCAAACAGTTATGAACTAGAAATTGACAGAAAGTCTTTAGATATGACACATTTACATGCTGCAGATATATTAATACCAGACGCTTAATGAACTGAGAACCATGGTACTCGATGAAACATACTCATTTGTGTCCTAAACCTCTCGAGCATCATATAAGGTAACCAAGGATACGGAATATATACGAAAATAAATCGCATTTTCAGGATTGTTTGCGGTTCCATATGTCTTATTGTTATCCCGAACTTTATTTCGTTTTGGTCCTTTAATCCATACTTGTAAGGCTCCTATTTCACGCTTTTGCAAACAAGATAGCCCCAGATCAGATGAATCCTGTCAAAGCCGTATGATCAGTGTATGTTTGCTTTGAACTGATATAGATCTGTTTCTGCCATGATTTTAACTGATATGGCTACTGCTATACTTCTCCTCTGGCTTAAACATTCAGTGTTTATATGTCATTATAAGTTGCGATTGAATGTGTCCTTTTGAATGTGTTCTTGAGTACTATATAATTAATCATAGTTGTATTCTTTGAGCTCTCAAACATTGTGAATTCTAGTCATACATGTATGTACAAATAGTACAACCAGCGCTTGACATGCCTTTGTACATGCATTGCTTTTATCAACTAGGATAATATGAGTACAACCAATACTTGGCATACCTTGTGAACAAACAGTACATGCATTGCTTTTATCAACTGGGGATAATATGAGTACAACCAGTACTTGGCATGCCTTGTGAACAAACAATACATGCATTGCTTTTATCAACCGGGGATAATATGAGTACAACCAGCACTTGACATGCCTTTGTTAACAAACAGTACATGCATTGCTTTTATTACCTATGGATAATATGAGTACAACCAGCACTTGACATGCCTTTCTGAACAAACAGTACATGCATGCCTTTGTGAACAACTAACACTTGACCGTCCTTTGTGAACAAACAGTACATGTACAAACAGTACATGCAATGCCTTTGTGAACAACTAACACTTGACATGCCTTAGTGAACAAACAGTACATGCAATGCATTTGTGAACAACTAACACTTGACATGCCTTTGTGAACAAACAGTACATGCAATGCCTTTGTGGACAACTAACACCTGACATGCATTTGTGAACAAACAGTACATGCAATGCCTTTGTGAACAACTAACACTTGACATGCCTTTGTGAACAAACAGTACATGCAATGCATTTGTGAACAACCAACAATTGACATGCCTTTGTGAACAAACAGTACCTACTCAGGGAGTACACCCTATAAAGGCTATACTTATCAATTTAAACTACATTTGAAGTTGTTTTCTGATATTGGTGGGATGAAAATTGAGAGGCTTACGTTATTCTGTATTTTTTCAAATTATTCTCATTAATATTCATGTGTATTGAAATAAGGTAATTCCTAAGTATAGCCTTTAAACAAAAGCACAAGGTCTAAAGGTTTATTCGGTACCAGTTTTATACCGTTAGCACAAACACTTTCTGTGATATGGAAGAATTTTGCAGGTAGGTGTCGACTAACAAAATATATGTGAACAGAGTGAAATGAATGGTTACTATGGAAACAGTTAAAACGTTACTTAGAGTTAAATATTTGGTCCTCAAATTTGATATTTTGTTTTCTGAGGATATTGTCGTCATGTTAAACTGCATTTGAAGTTGTTTTCTGATATTTGTAGGATAAAAAGTGAATAGTTTACATTATTTACGTTATTTCTATATTGTTTTTACTATTTTTAATGTTCTTATTAATATTCATGAGTATGCAATAAGATAATTTTAAAAAGCCAGCTAGAAATATAAGCACAATGTCCTATCTCCAATTGTTACGAGTTTTATAGGTTTAGGACAAACACTGGCTGTGATATGGACGATTTTGCAGGTAGGGGCCATCATTACGAAAAACTGGGGTGTTGCCATGGAAACGGTAAAAACGGTATTTAAAGTTAATGCTTTGGTCCTCAAATTGAATATTTAGTATCCTGGGGATTATGTCATTATGTTAAACTGCATTTGAAGTTATTTTCTGATATTTGTAGGATAATAAAATGAAGGTTTACGTTATTTCTTTTCTTTTTTTTACTATCGTTAATGTGCTCATTAATATTAATGAGTATGCAAATAAGGTAATTTTCACGATTCTGATTCAGGAGACTTTTCTGAACATTTTGGTACCCATGTAAAAAGTCTGGGTTGCACGGTAGGCCCCCATTGGCTCCCTGAGTAACATGCATTGCTTTTATCAACTGGCAGTTAACCCTCTTTCAATCCTGAATGTATCGAGTGAAGTAGCCCATCAGTGTTTAACTATAGAGTCCTCTCGATATGAAAGGCTTAAACTTGCTAGGTGATTGTCAGTAAGAAACAATGCAGACCCTGGTCAAGGAACTATACTAAGGGTCCTCTGATCTGGGTCTACACCTTTGCAAGCGATATTGCACACGCATCCTGAATGTAGCGTTACACCTATTTGTTTATTTCAAGTACTTCCTGCAAAAGCATCAACCGTTATCCCTTTATTCCATGAATAATTATATAATAGCACTATGAAAAAGGATTTTTGTCATGGCAGAAACTATAGAATATAATCTCTGTAATTTCATAAGCAAACAGAGCAGACCCGTATCAGACGGATCCTGTAGGGGTTGGCTGGTCCGGGTCTACTCTTTTTGCAAAGGCGATCAATAGCATATGTATGGAATAAATAGTTAAGTTCCATTGACATTTTCAGCAGGTATAATTCCAATAATCGTTATAAAATAAACATATGTGTGGTACTGATACATGGGAGAAATTGATATCTCTATTTCATTACTCAATAACCTGCAGTAAATAAATCGTTTTCCATGTCTGTTGATCAGGTCAATGTCCCCTCTGGGTTCGTGCAAACCGCTTATAAGTACAGTTACATTACATATTGACAGATACGTGTAACGCATGGCTGTCCACAGCTTCGCCAATACAATTTTCATCAACTTTTTTAACTAAGAGAAATTTTTTGTGTTCTGCACTAAAAATCGTATTTCTCAATATAAATATTTTATCCCCACCACTTCCGATCAAATGGGGGGGGGGGGGGGGAGGGGGTATTGTTATTGTCCTGTTAGTTTGTTTGTTGGTTTATTAGTCTGTCCCCAACATCGGCGATACTTTTGTAGCTATAAATAATAACCATGAATGGTAGATATGCAAGACGCAATTTTCATGTGTTTACGACTGGCCATTACAGATTGATCTCCCCCTGAACTTTGAGATGTTTTGACTTTGTTTTTCATGAAACATGGGGAGTTAGTGTCGCAAACTCCTCCTTCAATCGGAAAGCTAACCACGAATGGTAACTGTACACGACACATATTTCACGTGTTTAGCGCTGGACATGGCATAATTTTATCCACTTGAACTTTGAGTATTTTTGTCATGTTGGCATGAAACATGGAAAATTGGTGTAGCAAACTCCTCCTTCAGTGTTATAGTTATTGAATTGATATTTAGTATACATAATAACCATGCATGGTAGATATGCAAGACACAACGATCACGTGTTTAGCGCTGGGCATTGCAGAATTATCTCCACTTGAACTTTGAGTAGTTTTGTCATTTTGGTATGAAACATGGGGAAGTTGGTGTCACAACCTGCTTTAGTGTTAAAGTTATTGTGTTTATATTTGGTATACATAATAAATACGAATGGTAGATGTGCAAGAGGCAGTATTCATATGTTTACCACTGGCCATTGCAGAATTATATCCCCTGAGGCTGTCGTGTGGGGGTGTTCATCACATTTACTACTAGTTCTAGTTTGTAACACAGCTTCGCCATCGGCGGCTGCGAGTAAATTATTTTGAAAGTTTGCTATCAAAAAGGTAGCCAAGCCTTGCAAGAAAGGTAACAGTGTGACATGTGGTGATAAAACTATTTTGCTTTCGCAAGCACCTAATTAGTGAGATGTTGAGTAAATCTCAAATTCTGACCAATTAGATACGCGAGTATATACTCAGACTCAAACTCAAGCGAGTTTATAACCTGTCTCAATACAAGACTAACAATCAAAATAGAATACAGACAAGACACATTGGAACGAAGTTCATTTCAGTTAAAAGAACAATACTGATTAATGAATGAAATAGAAACAAATATATATTTGTTGTCAGAGTTAATTGCAGAAATGAAATCAAATGATGATGCTAGGCTCGTTGAGAGGAGAAATGTGACTGATGAATGAGTTACAATATAACCAGTGCGGCATGCGTAATAATAGATAAATGTTCTTATTTTGAACTATTGGTATGAACTGTCTGGATCATGAATATTTAAAGTTGAAAAGTACTACACTGTTTGCAAATATTTGTATACTCGTTTATTGCGTGAACACAACAGAATCATAGGAATGTAATTGTGTTGGGTGTAACTGTATTGTTGTTTCTTGCTGCATGTATATGTTATTCCATTGGTTCTTACTATATGTTATTCCATTGTTTCTTACTATAAATTGTATTGTTTCTTATTATATGTTATTCCATTGTTTCTTTCTATATGTTATTGTATTGTTTCTTACTATAAGTTATTGTATTGTTTCTTACTATATTTTATTCCATTGTTTCTTTCTATATGGTATTGTATTGTTTCTTACTATATGTTATTCCATTGTTTCTTACTATAAGTTATTGTATTGTTTCTTACTATATGTTATCCCATTATTTCTTTCTATAGGCTATTGTATTGTTTCTTACTGCATGTTATTGTATTGTTTCTTACTATATGTTATTCCATTGTTTCTTACAATAGCAGAACCCCTCTAAACCGGACGTTAAATGTAGTATAAATATGAATCTTAGAGACAGGTGGCAGCTTAATGCAGAGTGAAAGTAATACAGAAAACTCCTCAAGGAGCTTTCTGCATGACTTTCAATCTGCATTAAGTAGCAACCTGCCTAAACGTATCTTAAATCTTTTGTATTAGAAGACCGGTTTAGAGGGGGGGGGGGGGGGGGTACTGTATATGTTTTTGAATTGTTTTCACTCATATTTGTTGCATTTTTGTTACTGTTAGTTATTGTATTGTTTTCTACTATATGTTATTGTATTGATTCTTAGTATATGCTATTGTATTGTTTTCTACTATATGTTATTGTATTGATTCTTAGTATATGCTATTGAATTGTTTCTTACTATATGCTGTGTATTTGGTAATCCTTTTAGAGTGAGAGTTTATTTTAAACTGTTCATTTGTAATCGTACCGTTGCGAGGGCTCATTTAATCAAATGAATATGCATGTAAGAAATAATGACATATGTTTACGTCTAATGGCATTGTCTGGCCATCGCGGAAACTGTAAAATATATATCATTTCATAAGCATGCAGAGCTGACTCAGTCGGAGCCGTCTGACCTGGATTTATTCTATGTGCAAAGCGCCAAACAGTGTTTATATCAGATGAAGAGCAGAACAGTCACTTTTATTGTTTCTGTTCATTCTTTCTGTTCTGTGTGGATGGAGGTAGTATTGGTTTTTCGTTTGGCTCTATTCATCCCCACTAGCAAAAACTAAACAGAAGAATGGTGACGGGGTGGTTTTGATCTCATGATATGTATGAGGTTAGCCTGAACCTCCATGATGCTAAGCGCAGCATGACCTGCATTTACAAACAGCTCGTACCCTGATGAGACACCAGGTATCTCAGGTAACTCGGGTAACTCGGATAACTCGGATAACTCGGGTAGCTTTGTGTAACTTGGTGTCTCATCAGGATCCAAGCTGCTTGGCACTCGGTCAGTAGCTTCTTAAAATTTGGAACTAATTGAAAGGAGATGGGAAGTAAGTGAAACATGCAACTGATCCAAGGTTAGGCAGATATAGTTTTACAGCATGATGATGGTTCACCATCTCTCTGTAATCATGTATCCGCTTTCATCATTTCATCATTCCTTGGCGTTATGCGATTTGTTTCTCCTACCCAACCATCCATCTATTACCAATAAGTTCCCATCCATCCACTCATCAAATCACCCATAAATTCCCATCCATCCATCCATCCATCCAATGATCGATCCATCGATTCATCGATCCATCCATCGATTGTTCGTTCGATCGATCCATCGATCCATCAATACATCCATTCATTTATCCACCCATCCATACATCCACCAATCCGTGTGTTTGACTGGTTTTTGAAAGAGAATGGGACCGTCTGATTTGGGTCTACTCCGTTTGCAAAGGCGTGAAAAGAGCTGAAATTAATTAAGTAATGGGTTTAAGTTTCCATGCCTGATATATCTTGTGTTTTACTTTAAATAGCACGATCAAAGCGAAAAATATACAGAGACATTTCTGCAAGCCCTTCATGCAGTTTTAAACTACCAATTCCTTAATGACGCATGGTTCGGCTAATTTTAAGTGGCTGTTTGAGAGACCTTTTAGTGTAAATACAGCAATGGGATTTCATTTGGAAATGTCAGATCTTATAAGTCTTTTATATTCGGACATATAAACTTAGGCAAATAGTGTAGACCTCAGTCAGGCTGCTCATGAAGGAGCAGTTATCTCATGCTCTACGCTATTTGCTACACCATGCGTTTACAGTAGAACACGTCTTAAGCGATTATCTATTTTATTGAACATAGGAGTCTTAAAAAGTAGGTAATAGCTTAATGCATGCTAAAACTAATATAAAGCTCCTATAGGGGCTTTTTGTATTACTTTTGACCTGCATTACGCTACAGCCTGCCTTACATACCCATATTTAGACCTTCTTTTCATGGCCGCTAAGACAGGTTCTATTGTAATTCAAACTAATTAAACACAGACCTGAAATGACTCATTAAGCTTTACAAACAAGGAGAGGGGTTATTGTGTGTCCCAGTATATACAGTACTGACATGACTCATTAAGCTTTACAAACCAGTGGATGGGGTTATTGTGTGCCCGAATATATAGAGTACTGGCATGACTCATTAAGCTTCACAAACCAGTGGATGGGGTTAGTGTGTGCCCGAATATATACAGTACCAGTGGAGGGGGTTATTGTGTGTCCCAATATATACAGTACCAGTGGAGGGGGTTATTGTGTGTCCCAGTATATACAGTACTGGCATGACTCATTAAGCTTTACAAACCAGTGGATGGGGTTATTGTGTGCCCGAATATATACAGTACTGGTATGACACATTAAGCTTTACAAACCAGTGGATGGGGTTATTGTGTGCCCGAATATATACAGTACTGGCATGACTCATTAAGCTTAACAAACCAGTGGATGGGGTTATTGTGTGCCCGAATATATACAGTACTGACATGACTCATTAAGCTTTACAAACCAGTGGATGAGATTATTGTGTGTCCCAATAGACACAGTACTGACATGACTCATTAAGCTTTACAATACAGTGGACGGGGGCTATTGTGTGTCTCAGTATATACAGTACCAGTGGAGGGGGTTCTTGTGTGTCTCAGTATATACAGTACCAGTTGAGGGGGTTATTGTGTGTCTCAGTATATACAGTACCAGTGGATGGGGTTATTGTGTCTCAGTATATACAGTACCAGTGGATGGGGTTATTGTGTGTCTCAGTATATACAGTACCAGTGGATGGGGTTATTGTGTCTCAGTATATACAGTACCAGTGGATGGGGTTATTGTGTCTCAGTATATACAGTACCAGTGGAGGGGTTATTGTGTGTCTCAGTATATACAGTACCAGTGGAGGGGGTTATTGTGTGTCCCAATATGATATATACAGTACAAGAGCAATACATAACATTGCGTACAAACTAATAAAATCGTCATTTCTTTACCAACCCCTATACAGTGACCACTTTTTAGAGTCGTCTCAAAGAGATGGTTCTAATGAGTGGTCACTATATAGGGTTTGGCGGAGAAATAAAGGAGCTATTCTTGAAAATGTTTAAATTTACGCATCTTATCTGGACTTCTGGGTAACAAGGATATCACGTGTGTCACTTAATTATGTTTTGAAAACTCGCCCAGACACCTTAATTAGTGAATTCATCAGCTGTTATTAGAAACTAATGATACTATGCATGCGTAAGATAAGAACTATTTCCCATGACACTGTTGTAATATGTTTTCCTTTTTCCAATCCAAAAGTATGGTGTCATGCCACTTTTATTTTAGCCCTTTTTCCTGCTGTCAAAACAATATGTCCGTTCAAAATCAGACCTGTCACTATTATTATTATTATACCACATTTATATAGCGCTCTTTTCACACAGGATATATGCGTTCAAAAGCGCTTCACATGGATGAAATCACCGGAACGAACCGCATGATTGTCTATCCGGACAATAAAAGATATACAATAGATATACAATATAAATAAAATCACTAGCCGGAGGGAACCACATGATTCCCTCTATGGCAATGGGCGGCAAAATGAACCAACCCAAATACCACTCGAGCCATTATATACACAAAACAGAGAAAATATAACATTGACTACTACCGATTCAATCAAGATTTTGAGAAACTATTGACTCAGTGTCATGACACACAGTTTTGAGAAACTATTGACTCAGTGTCATGGCACACAGGTTTGAGAAGCTATTGACCAAGTGTAATGACACACAGTTTTGAGAAGCTATTGACAAAGTGTCATGATACACAGTTTTGAGAAGCTATTGACTAAGTGTCATGGCACACAGTTTTGAAAAGCTATTGGTCAAGTGTCATGACATACAGTTTTGAGAAGCTATTGACTAAGTGTCATGACACACAGTTTTGAGAAAGTTGACTCAGTGTCATGGCACACAGTTTTGAGAAGATATTGACTAAGTTTCATGGCACACAGTTTTGAGAATCTATTGACTCAGTGTCATGACACACAGTTTTGAGAAACTATTGACTAAGTGTCATGCCATACAGTTTTGAGAAGCTATTGACCAAGTGTCATGACACGCAGTTTTGAGAAGCTATTGACTAAGTGTCATGACACACAGTTATGAGAAGCTATTGACTAAGTGTCATGACACACAGTTATGAGAAGCTATTGACTAAGTGTCATGACACACAGTTATGAGAAGCTATTGACTAAGTGTCATGACACAAACTTTTGAGAAACTATTCACCAAGTGTCAATCAGCTTCCATCCTGATAGGACGCCGTGTTACTCGGTGTCTCATCTGGATCAAACATGTTTGCAAAACCTTATAATTTGTGTCACAAGTCACGCGAAACGTTGTTTCTCGGGGTAGACAATATGATCTTTTTCACAGACTGACCTGTAATATTTTATAGTCTACATATTTTAATTTTAAGTATTCGCTTAAATGATGAAACTAAAGTTAAGTGGCCATTTCTTTCATGAAGAAAATGAGGATTTTTTATTTAATTCAGCAACCAAATCGAACTGGGCATGTGTGATTATTTATTGTGGACCCATTTATTCCCACATTATTTCAGATGAACTCGCCCAGTCCTTATATTGTAACCCATCCATTGTTCATGTTGAGGGTACATAGCAAACAGAATAGTGACTGGTATTAGCCACTGACGTCGATGGGTTCATCAAACAGTGCAGACTTTGGTCAGAATACTCCTTCAGGAGCCCTCTGATCTGGGTCTACACCATTTGACCATCCTTTTAAGGGCAATTGGACACTAATGGCTTAGCTTGTTCTTTTGTTCTGTGTTCATACAAGATATTCATACACGACAGCAGACATGCGATGTTTATAAATAAGGGATAACGCTAATAAAATGACGATGGATGTACAAATGGTGCCCGACACAATATTGTTATTTGTTGAAATGCAAATTTGCTAGTCATCAATTAACCACTATTTTCATGCAAATTATCTACATTTTCTCCAGACAGAACATGATTAACATAAGAAAACAATTAATGTGATTCCATGATTGTCATTACAGGAGCCGTAACGAGCGACGAGCCATGATCAACAACCTGGAATCGCTTCTCAAGCTCGGGGTCTCAAGGGAGATGGTCGCAGATATATACACAGTTTCACATGAAAATCAATCTTAACAGAAACAGTAAAGCCAAAACATTGTTCAAAAGATAATGTTATTTGCTTCGCGAAGGTTGCAGTTATTCAGTATAATGTGATTTTGTCTTGGAGGTAGCTAATCAACGTTTAATGTACATCGGTGCACCGTTGATTCTCATTTTACAAAGTCATACATAATTGGAGATTTCTTAATGTATTCATACACAAGAAAGTTGTAATTGAGAGCTTGATAGTTCGAGGATGTAATCGGCATAGCTGAGAGACAGGAGAGAAGTACACCCATACGTCGTTACTAATTTAGACTACTGGGACATATAGCGTGTGCACACGGAGCATTGGACAATAAAAGAGACCGAACTGATAGGCACGCTGGAAACAAATCTTGACCGTTATACGAGGTGCGTTGGCGTGAGTGTGATAGTCCAATCAAATGATACTCTATGGCACATTCGGGATTCGTTAATATCGAATATATATAAAGGCTAGTGGTAACGAATAAATAACCGATAGAGAGACGCAGTATGGCTCTGTTGAAAACAATGCGCTCATAGAGTGATATTGTCCCTAGGTGCGTGCTCGCTTTATTGTATTCGGATTTATAACAGTTTAATGGAAATTGTCCATTGGGGGCACTCATACGTGGATACACACACAGCTGACAAACGGAAGAAGTATAATCAATGTTCTCCAAAACCTTGTTACACCAACCAAATAACATTACATATAGGATAATAGCTTGACAAAGAAACGTTGTATGCCAAGAGGACTGTTAATTGGGGCCGACATGAGATACTTCAGTGAGGAGCAAGCTCATGTATGTATGAGTTCTACTGTTAAAACGTCAAAATAGATGGTTTCAGAGCACTTAGCTCATGTGCAATTTATTCTATATAACTACGGAAAATCATTAAAAAAAACAAATAAAACGATCCTACTTTTAGAGTAAATTGTGTTAAATCAATAAGTTGTGATCGAGATGGACTATAGAATTGCATTCGTGATATTATGTTTCAATTATGCGCTGATTTATTGAGGTAGTTTAATTGTTCTAACGAGCTAAATGGAGTGTGTTTAAACAGTGTGAGACAGTTTCATTAACATGTCATCGATTATTGAAGACCCAGAAATTCCTCTGGTAGGTTTGAACGGACGTAACAAGCTATACTCCGACAGCAACATGAGTACGGATAGTGAGCTCGGCGGGGTGCCGTCGAAAAAGTTCCGGTTCGAAACTGTTGGCAAGATGCTGGCAAAACGCAAGGAATTGTTTCACAAGCGTAAAAAGAGTTGTGATGTATCAGTGTATTTGGCCCTTGCTGGAGTGATACTGATGGTTCTAGAGACTGAACTGACCGCGGCAAGCGTATTTGAACGATCTTCCCTGTGGTCTTATTTTCTGAAGATGCTGATTACGGCAACAACGGTTGCTCTTCTTATATTTCTGTCAGTCTACCACTACCTAGATATCCAACTATTTGCCGTAGACAACGGTGTTGACGATATGCGATTGGCAATGTCCCTCGACCGCATTGTTAAGATTATTGTAGAGTTGGTAGTTTGTAGCGTCCATCCTATCCCGGGTGTGTTTAATATAACGTGGTGGGGCACCGTAGCCGAAGGTCAGCATTCTAGGAAGCTGGTGGTTCCACTTGACGTGGTCCTGTCCCTACCGATGTTTCTCCGCCTCTACCTCATATGTCGGATGATCATGCTTCACAGTCGACTCTACCAGGATGCCTCATCGAGGGGACTCGGGGCTCTTAATAGAATTCATTTCAATTTCCGTTTTATATTTAAATCGCTGATGACTATATATCCAGAGTATGTGTTATCTATAATAATGCTGCTTTCCTGTTTGACATCTAGCTGGGCGTTGCGTTTATGTGAAATGTATGGTGTGGGAGGATATAGAGATCACGTGCATGCGAGTTTTCTAAATTGCATGTGGCTTATTGCTGTTACATTTCTATCTGTAGGCTATGGAGATATAGTGCCCGTTTCTTACTGTGGGCGGGGCATAGCTGTATTAACTGGCATGATGGGGGCGGGATGTACCGCCCTAGTCGTAGCCGTCCTCGCCCGCCGTCTTGAACTGTCACGATCTGAAAAATATGTCCATGATTTTGTGATCGACGCGGACCTGGACAAACGTCTGAAGCATGAGGCCGCTAATGTGATGAAGGCGGGTTGGTTTGTGTACAAGTTCAAAAAATGCAAAGGGTTGAGCTCTAAAGTTGTATTCTACCATCGCAAGCTTTTGGAGGCAGTTTACAATATTCGGGAAATCAAAGCTGGCCAGCGGCGGCTCTGTGATAATTCTGTCACTCTCGTGGAAATGGGGCGGTCCCAGATGGAGACTAACAACACTATTAGCATGATCAAAAGCAGGCAAGCAGCGCTAGAGGAAAAGGTTGAAAGCATCGAAGGAAAAGTTTCCCTTATTTTGGACAAAGTAGTGGCAATAAATCGAGCATTGTATAGAGCCCAAAAAGACGAATGAAATGATCCGTGTTATAGACAGCTATATATCGTTAGTCTACTGCATGGAATGTTTGCAACCCATTGAACTGGGAGCAGGCTATTAGCAAAACTTGCAAATTCTACTTCGACCATTTACTCTATATATGAATATTCTTGTAAGAAATAATGACATTGTGAAAAATAGAAATAATCTGATTTTAAAGGGGGCATGTGAACAAAGCAATATTTGGCCACGGAAGAAGCTGTAAAATCAATTCTGTATTACTTCGTAAGCAAATCGAGTAGACCGTAATTAGACATTGCTTACTGGAGCTGTCTGACCTGGTTTTACCCTGTTTGCAAATGTGTAAAATTCGCATGTATAGAGTAAAGGGTTAAGCAGCTACAATGTGTATGTTAAAAGTCAAACAAATCCAAAAACAAGTTATTATATAATATCAGCCATGTACACACTCATGGGTTTCGCTGCGAGACAGTACAGGGCTTACTCGAGTAGGAGTTTGGAATGGAGGTACAATAGAACCTGTCTTAAGTGGCCATTAATTTATTGGACATAGGAGTCTTAAACAGCATGTAGTTGCTTAATGCAGGACAAAAGTATTGCAAACAGCTTTCGGTATTACATTTGACCTGCATTAAGATACCGACTGCCTTACAGGCCAATAATTAGGCCTTTTTTGATGACCGTTTAAGAGAGGTTCAACTGTATACATAGCAGAACCAACCGTCTCATATCTGGCGTAGTGCCAGGCGAGGGTATTCACAGTTCATTATCTATCGACATTTACACCAAATTATAAGCAATCCTGAAACACAGCGTAGACACTGATCAAATGCTGCGTCACATGGCGGCAACAACATGTAGGGTTCGTTTGATACTGTTTTCAAGATAAATAAGTACATTTTCTCTTAGCCAGGGGTATATATTTATGCCTGATACTGTTTATAATCCCGCGTAATTAATGGCAGATAACGGACATGGTTATCTTGCAAGTGAAAACTCGAGCACCCTCATGAAAACAGCTGAATTTCAATATCTCGAACATCAAGAGACAATACGAATTATTCTTCGAAACAGCAGAAGATCAGGTCATCCGATTACTAATTTGGTCAATTTCTCAAGTTCACAGCTTGATGTAGGTCTAAAGTCATGTTGACAGCTCATGAGGAGTATTACTTTACACCTGCATTAATCTGTCACGTGTGTTTCTAGATATGCATAGTTGTACATTTTATAACAATTAAGCGCTGTTGAACGTGCATATCCTGTGTGAAAAGACGCTATATAAATGTGGTATAATAATAATAATAATAATAATAATAATAATAATAATAATAATTCTGTATTGTAAGTCTCGGAAGGACCGACCTTTTACTTCGAAATTCAACCGTATATAATTGTTATCTAATCGCTTAACAAAATTTAACATTTTAGTGCCTTTACCACCAGATATTCGGATAGTTTTTTTCTGATTCGCTATAACATGTGTAGTGAAGACTTTCTAGCTGCTTAACTAATAAGTTGAAACCTTTCATGTTAAAATAATTGGTAGCAGAAAATTTTCGTTAATAACCAGGCTTCGTGATTTTATATGTATTAAGCACACTATCGTGTTAAGATAATTGTTTGAATTTCATGATAAGGTTTGAGTTTTCACTTGGTGGATAGTTATAGATATTGATAGACAAACATATCTGCCATTATTCACGCAAAACATTTCACACAAAAAATAAGTGGTTATGTATTGGCAGAAATATTCCACCATTTAAATTTGGTTTTTAGTGAAGGAAACCCTTTTACAGCTTCTTTTGATTTCTTCTTATTATATAATATCAGGCCAATATCGATGTGTTATATATAGTAAAACCGGTCTTGCTTTACTGATTAAATGTAGGAGTTTTAAAAGCAGGTTGTCGCTCAATGCGTGGCGAAAGTTATGCAGTAGCCATATGAATTACTTTCGTCCCCCATTAAGTTGCCGTTACGACATTATGAATATTAATTAAGCGATTTGTTTCAGAATGATATATTAATAAGGATTGTTTGCGCTGCTAACACTGTAGAACCAGACCTATATTATTCCAAAAGCAAACAGAACAGACATCGTTCAGACAGTTCTACGTTCATAGTAGTAGCTGTCTGATTTGGGTTAATCTAGTTTGCAAAATCGCAAAAATACGTAAATATGAAGTAGGGGTTAAAGACGCATCCATTGATAGTCGATTAAGATAGAATAAGATTGGACTGATGGTAGTAATAACCACATGTTGAGGAAGTTAGGTCTGTAAACTAAAGTATGGAAACTTGTCACCGTCATTTGTATCGTCTTGCATTACAGCAAAATCATCGCTTATCCCTTTCCCTTATGTAAGCGCATTTTGACGCACCTGCAAACAGGGTTTACCCAGATCAGACGGCTCCTATAGGAGTCGTCTGATCAGGGTCTGCTCTGGTTGCTTATGGTGTAATATAGATCTGATTATACAGCTTCTGTCTGAGCCAAAACGGCCTGTGTTCATATACTACTATAAAAAATCTAATTAATATTCTTGACGTCATTATTTCTGACATGAATATGCAACAGGGAAAGGGTGATAAGTAATGACGGCAAAGAGGAATTGAGAACAGTGTACGCAGATGACTATTAACTGCATCGTGAAAGGCATGTAGAAATCTCCAGCATAGTTCAGATTGTTTTCATCCTGCATTTAAGCTGCCACATGTCATACAACTGCTAAAGACGACACTTATTAAGAACTGCTAAAGACGACACTTATTAAGAACTGCTAAAGACAAAACTTATTAACAACTGCTAAAGACGACACTTATTAAGAACTGCTAAATACGACACTTATTAAGAACTGCTAAAGACGACACTTATTAAGAACTGCTAAAGACGACACTTATTAAGAACTGCTAAAGACGACACTGATTAACAACTGCTAAAGACGACACTTATTAAGAACTGCTAAAGACGACACTTATTAAGAACTGCTAAAGGCGACACTTATTAAGAACTGCTAAAGACGACACTTATTAAGAACTGCTAAAGACGACACTTATTAAGAACTGCTTAAAACGACACTTATTAAGAACTGCTAAAGACGACATTTATTAAGAACTGCTAAAAACGTCACTTATTCAGAACTGCTAAAGACGACACTTATTAAGAACTGCTAAAGACGACACTTATAAAGACGACACTTATTAAGAACTGCTAAAGACGACACTTATTAACAACTGCTAAAGACGACACTTATTAACAACTGCTAAAGACGACACTTATTAACAACTGCTAAAGACGACACTTATTAAGAACTGCTAAAAACGACACTTATTAAGAACTGCTAAAGACGACACTTATTAAGAACTGCTAAAGGCGACACTTATAAAGACGACACTTATTAAGAAATGCTAAAGACGACACTTATTAACAACTGCTTAAGACGACACTTATTAAGAACTGCTAAAAACGACACTTATTAAGAACTGCTAAAGACGACACTTATAAAGACGACACTTATTAAGAACTGCTAAAGGCGACACTTATTAAGAACTGCTAAAGACGACACTTATTAAGAACTGCTAAAGACGACACTTATTAAGAACTGCTAAAGACGACAATTATTAAGAACTGCTAAAAACGACACTTATTAAGAACTGCTAAAGACGACACTTATTAAAAACTGCTAAAGACGACACTTATAAAGACGACACTTATTAAGAACTGCTAAAGACGACACTAATAAACAACTGCTAAAGACGACACTTATTAAGAACTGCTAAAAACGACACTTATTAAGAACTGCTAAAGACGACACTTATTAAGAACTGCTAAAGACGACACTTATAAAGACGACACTTATTAAGAACTGCTAAAGACGACACTTATTAAGAACTGCTAAAGACGACACTTATTAAGAACTGCTAAAGACGACACTTATTAAGAACCGCTAAAGACGACACTTATTAAGAACTGCTAAAGACGACACTTATTAAGAACTGCTAAAGACGACACTTATTAAGAACTGCTAAATACGACACTTATTAAGAACTGCTAAAGGCGACACTTATTTAGAACTGCTAAAGACGACACTTATTAAGAACTGCTAAAGACGACACTTATTAAAAACTGCTAAAGACGACACTTATCAAGAACTGCTAAAGACGACACTTATTAAGAACTTCTAAAGACGACACTTATTAAGAACTGCTAAAGACGACACTTATTAAGAACTGCTAAAGACGACACTTATTAAGAACTGCTAAAGACGACACTTATAAAGACGACACTTATTAAGAACTGCTAAAGACGACACTTATTAAGAACTGCTAAAGGCGACACTTATTAAGAACTGCTTAAGACGACACTTATTAAGAACTGCTAAAGACGACACTTATTAAGAACTGCTAAAGACGACACTTATAAAGACGACACTTATTAAGAACTGCTTAAGACGACACTTATTAAGAACTGCTAAAGACGACACTTATCAAGAAGAACTGCTAAAGACGACACTGATTAAGAACTGCTAAAGACGAAACTTATTAAGAACTGCTAAAGACGACACTTATTAAGAACTGCTAAAGACGACATTTATTAAAAACTGCTAAAGACGACACTTATTAAGAACTGCTAAAGACGACACTTATTAAGTGTTCGGACAAGCGAGGTTTGATTATGACTTGTTGTTTAATACTGAGTAAACTTAATAGTACTACACGATTATCCGTACACTGGACTGTATTAACCATGTGCCTCTTTTATATCCATGTAAGAAATAATGACACCGTAACCATTTATTGACTGATTTCTTACAATTTTTTATATAGACACAGGGTTGTTTGATATTGGTAGAACCTAGGGTTCATTAACAAACAGAGCAGACCCTGATCAGACGGCTCCTACTGGATCCGTCTGTTTCGGGTCTACTGTTTCGGTCTACTATGTTTGCATATACGTAAAAGGCGTTGATATCAAACAAAGGTTTAACTAAAGATTTTAACCGTTAGTCTGTTATATATACAACCTCTAGTCCAACTCGGATAACTCACTAGTGGCTCGATCAAACTAATGACAAACTCCTGACCGAGTGTCAATCAAACTGTTGACAAACTCCTGACCGAGTGACAAACTCCTGACCGACTGTCAATCAAACTATTGACAAACTCCTGACCGAGTGTCAATCAGGTTGGACTCTGGAGAGACGTCGAATCACTCGGCACTCGGCACCTCATCTAAACCCGAACTGTTTCAATGTGTCAGCCTTATCATGATCAACAGAATAAAAGTAAAGTTTTGTGAGCATTTGCATCGTTGCATCATTATGACATTGTAAAACAACCATTTGCTGAAATCTGGATAGGGGTAGGTTGGGGATGGGGTGTGCATAGGAATAACTCTATCGAAATGAATTGTTCATTCATCCGAAGTATTAGCGATGATAAAAGTAAGTCTTATATTGATATCTGGAAGTTGTGTTTCTCGTAGAAAATAATACGAGCTATTGTCGTAACACCGACGTTTGCGTTGTCGTCGTCGTTGTCGTCGTTGTTGTCCGGAAACTTTGACGTTGGCCATTCTGTTTTTGCTATTCATGTCAATCTTATGAAACTCAGCACACTTGTTAACCGCCACACGGGCTACAAGCAAACAGACGAGCACTTGTTCACCGTCACACGGGCTACAATCAAACAGACGAACACTTGTTCACCGTCACACGGGCTGCAATCAAACAGACGAACACTTGTTCACCGTCACACGGGCTACAATCGAACAGACGACCACTTGTTCACCGTCACACGGGCTAAAATCAAACAGACGAACACTTTTTCACCGTCACACGGGCTACAATCGAACAGACGAACACTTGTTCACCGTCACACGGGCTACAATCGAACAGACGAACACTTTTTCACCGTCACACGGGCTACAATCGAACAGACGACCACTTGTTCACCGTCAAATGGGCTACAATCGAACAGACGACCACTTGTTCACCGTCACACAGGCTACAATCAAACAGACGAACACTTGTTCACCGTCACACGGGCTACAATCAAACAGACAAGCACTTGTTCACCGTCAAACGGGCTACAATCAAACAGATGAGCGTTGGAGCCTGCATGCGGTGCTCTTTTTTAACATCAGCATCAAAATGAAACAACTGACATTTTAAAACTTAGAAAAAATAGCTAGTAATATATTTGACATTACTACATTAAGATATGTAAGAACAGTCTATTACAGTAGAACCGACCGAAAGCGACCACTCAAGACATATCTAATTCTGTGTTTTAATGGCAGGTCGTAGCTTAATGCACGACGAAAGTTATGCAGAACGCTGCTGCTGGAGCTTTCTGTATTACTTTCGTATTTCCTGCTTTTATAGACGCCGATATTTATTTCAACAGTTGTCGCGTTAGAGGTTTGTTACTGTATTTGTTGATTTCGAGTGTAGAAGGTTTGCTATGGTTTGTATACATGCAAACACGGTCTATAGTTTTGTATACATGTACATGCAAACACGGTCTATAGTTTTGTATACATGCAAACACGGTCTATAGTTTGTATACATGCAAACACGGTCTATAGTTACTATACATGCAACCACGGTCTATAGTTTGTATACATGCAGCAGTCTCGCCAAAGCGGCCACTTAAGTTATTAACATAGGTGACTGTAAATGCAGTTGGATGCTTTAGTGCAGGGCAAACGTGAAACAAAAAGCTCGGAAAGCTCACTTTTATCCTGCCTGAAGCTACCGCTTGTTTTTAAACAACAACAACAGAAGTATACCTTTTTGAGTGGTTATTAGCTGGACTTTACTGTAATTGTTAAATAACATATGACACGTTCTTTGAGAGAAGTAGTCATATTGTAGTGTAGATCTAGATCAGATGTGTTGTTTATGATAGAGTAAATGGTCAGTCGGCTGAGCGGTCATTCGGACTGAAAGTAGACTATAACTAGGTACTTTTTTTCGATCAAGCGTTACACTGTATGAAACGATACATAACAAATTGCTACACAAATTGATGAGTGACAGACAGTAAATGCCCCGAATAGTCGTCGCTTCAGAGACGACGGCGGATGGGATTGGTCTACACTATGTTCAGTGCGACAAGAACCTTTGACCCAGACAACGGCTCGTATGAAATCAACATATTTCGTTTGTAGTGCGGTTAGATCCCTCCACAGTGATTACTCAAGACATGCCCAATCTTCAGGTCTTTCAAACAGGCGATATGTTAAAACCTTTATTCATCTCATGAGTATTTATGAATAATCATAATTACATAATGAAAATTAGATAAATTCTTATAATCGCGTATGAACGCAGGACTATTTGGTAATGATAGAAACTGTAGAATTAAATAAATAATATTCATAATTCAATAAGCACACAGAGCAGATCCTGTATCAAGCAACCATCGTTGTTAACCCAATTGTGTCCAGTGTCCCTAAAAAGGAAATATGCAAACAGTGTAGCCCCAAATCAGATGGCTTATGAAGGTGCCCTCTGATCAGGGTCTACACTGTTTGATGAAACCATCAATAGTGATGGCTTATACTAGCAGCTAGTTTGTTTTGGTGTTCTCCACTTAACATGAACAATGGGTGGGTTCCAAAATAACACTTGGGCGAATTTTCTTCAAATACTATTGGAACAATGATTTAACGACCCACGTGGTCAGTGATTTATTGGCCATGTTGTATTGTACATGTATATACTATTTACTGAGGTATAACTTTAACCATGTCAGAATATAGTTTTGTTCCAGTTCAATCCATGGTATTTGTTCTTTGTAAACCAACATCCCAACAGTGTGCCCAACTATCTAATTATCCTGAAAAGGAAAAAAAACAGATTCTATTAGGAGTAACTCCGACCGTTTTCAAAACGATCCTAATTCAGTCTTGTGGTTAGGACAAAGCTAAGCACATGCCTAAATTCTCACAGAAAGCTGTCACTGAATTGTTTTTGAATGCGGCTTATCGTGTTAGATAAAAGCAGCGTGGCATTTATAAACAGTTTGGCTGCAGATGAGATAAAGCGTATGAGGAGCTAACCTGTTTGCAGGTCAGGTTACGCTAAGCACGATAATGGTTTCAGTGATCACTGTTGATTATTCATGTAAGAAATGACATCGCGAATATTTTCAGATATTGTTTTTTATAATGGCATCAACACAGTTTGTTTTGTATTGGTAGAAATCGTAGGGTCAAATCTAGCTGGGTCTACTCTGTTTGCAAATGCACGAGAAGGTGTTTATACGAGAGAAAGATTAAATAGTTCATAGATAAAAAATCAAAGACGTCCTATATCGTGGCGTGTGTTAACACTGGCTGGCAAAATAATCCGTATCATGTTATAAGAAACTACTCTGCGGCCCATTTTGATTCAACCTGATTTCGGATGCCAGATAAATAGGGCTTAGCACAATTAGGGTTTAAGGTTTTGCACGCATTCGTAACTACTCGTCTTATTCCGGCAAGGTTCGGACTTTCGTAGAATAGTAGCCGAGGTGTTCCGAGTGGTTTAGCACGGCTAAACTGTAATAAGTCCTGTTTGGAACGCCATTCTGCCATGCTAATTGCTAAATACAAAATGCGAAATGCTTTTTGTCTATTGTGTAGATCGCTAGGGAATATTCCAAATGATGGATGTAAATGACAAATGCGAAGTGCGAAATGCTTACTGCTAAATGCATGTTTGCACTACTGGCATTGCACAGTGCCATTTTTAAAGTGACTCTACATTTGCTAAATGCGTGTTTATTTACATTAAAGGTTATTGCTTATTGCACTACTGAATTAAAAATGTCGCTGTTCAGTGCTAGTAGTGCGAACATGCATTAAGCAATACGCATTTTGCATTTCGCATTTGTCATTTACATCTATCATTTGGAACACTCCGGTTCTTTTTCTCTAGCAATTTCCACTATTGGCAAAAAGCATTTCGCATTTTGCATTTCGCATTTCGCATTTAGCAAATAGCATGGCAGAATGGCGTTCCATAGTCCTGCAAGTAGTTTCGATCCAGATTAGGGATGGGAAAAAAGTCGGTGTATATTTCGGTCGTTTTTAAAGAACGGAGATAAGAGCAGCTTGTATTTAGAATTTAGACTTTATTTAGACATTTTCTTGTTTTGCTCAGCAAGCATAAACCCCTAAATAGGATAATGAACTCAGCAAGTATAAAACCATATATAGGACAATGAACTTAGAAAGCATAAAACCCTATATAGGGCAATGAACTCTGCAAGCATAAACCCCTATATAGGGCAATGAACTCAGCAAGCATAAACCCTATACAGGGTAATAATTTCAGCAAGCATCAAACCATATATAGGACAATGAACTCACAAAGCATAAACCCCTATATATAGGACAATGAAATCAGCAAGCATAAACCCCTTAATATGGCAATGAATTCAGCAAGCATAACCCCATAAATAGGGCAATGACCCTAGCAAGCATAAACTCCTATACAGGGCAATGACCTCAGCAATCATAAACCCCTATATAGGGCAATGAAACCAGCAAGCACAAACCCCTATATAGGATAATGAATTCAGAAAGCATAAACCCCTAACTAGAGCAATGGAATCAGCAAGTATAAAACCCTATATAGGGCAATGAACTTAGCAAGCATAAACCCCACACTAGGGCAATGCACTCAGGGTTAGGGTTAGCCAGCATACGTCCCTCAATACGGCAATAAACTAAACTTACTTTTTCATCGGCCAAACTGGTGTAAACATCAATATTTGAATAACTTGTAATATACTACTGTTACGGAAAGGCCAAAAGCATATTAAATAATACAATAAAGCACTTTTCTTTATGATAAAAGACGTATTAAAGCTGTTTCAACTTAAGACTAACTGATATAGTATTGTAATGACTCGAAATATATATGCAGCATGTACGGTGATATATCTAGTTGTGTTCTTTTTAACCTTTTGGACAGTCTAGTTGTAAATTTGGTCATTTTTAATGCGCATATACTTATCTAAAAGCTGTATGTAAATTTAACTCTCTGCCGTAGCTCGGAACAGACTGGGAAACAGAGCTTCGACCACCGTACACGCTTCCAGTTTGTGAACACTATGCTGTGTATTGACTGTCTATGTGTAATCGTACCACAGCAGACTGTGTAAATCTACTTACCCGTTATGTAGCAAAATCATAGTTCCATTTCCATATTAATTGAATCGTTTATGCACTTTTTGATTTTATAATCGCTTTGATTATTCTTAGTGTAACTGTTCTAAGTAATTTGGTGACCGGTATGTTGCACAGTTACGAACTGACGCACATCCTTGTTTTTGTAACATCCTGGTTCTCTATTTACAAAAGTTTTTTCCCACAGTATTTGAAACGTGAGATTAATCCAGTAGTCAGTGATGTTCCGCCAGCGAACCTGTGGCTTCAAGGTATCAACTGTTTCCATCCACCGTCGGAGATTTACCCCTCCCACTGAGTTTACTTTGAATGTAGAACCGAAACGCGACAGTCATTTGTGACCTAGTTATGTGGTCACATAGTTTACACGTCATATATATGACGTCATCGCCCAAATTTCTTGGGCAAATGTGACCCGAATTCTTGGTCTCATCATAAAGTGGCCAGAATCTTGGGCATCAGTGCCCAACATTTTGGTCACATTTTGTTCTAGTATAAATGGCCGTTGTGTCTCCTGCTGCACCATCGTGAGCTCATAATTTCGTTAGTAGTCTAGAGGCCACGAAACGCCGTCACCTTATATTTTGATTTACTTCAGTTCTGCTTTATTTGACGTACGTTTATTTATAAGCAACATTCTAGCAGTGTGCTACTGAGTTTGCGTTTCGGTTCTCTTATACATTAATTACTGAGAAGTTAAACTTTGAAGCCATAAAGAATTCTCGAAAGGATCAACTCAACTAGATCCGTCCTTTTCGACACCCGTTTAATTTCGACACCTTTGATCTTTTTCCGATGTCAATCAAAATTTCGCAGGTTTTTAACGTGGTGATGCCATTTTTAACTTATAGTATGGCGTCATTACATCTTCTCTTGAAAGTTTCGGATCGATTTTGACACATGTTTCGTTAGTGTTCCTTTTATGCACTATTCACAAAGTATTCTATTTTTAGCTGCCTTATCAGGATGGATAAGGATGCATGTTTCGGTAATATATGTTTACATGCATTAGGGATAACCATTGCTTCAAACCCAATCAATGTCTTGGCCCCGCCAACACATGTGAATGTATATTTCAATGACCTTCCCTGTCAAATAAACAATGTCACGTAACAGTCACGTGGAGTGTCGATTTTCCACAGGTGAAAAGGTACTGTCAGTGTAATTTCGACACTTTATCATGTTATTTTTTGATCAACTATGCAACATACATGAATAATTAAATCAGTTCATATTACTTTGCTTGAGTGTATTATAACCAATCTTCCTTCGTTATTCTTATTATATTTTGTAAAGTAACTATATTTCAATTGAATTATCTATAATAGATATATCTAATGTTAATTGGGAAGCCCAATCAATCAGTATTTTAATTTCTTCAGAACAATATGTAGAGAGTAAAGCGTCAGTAATATAGTCTCCAACGAAGATGCAAAGAGCTATTTAGTAAAACAGAGATGGGGTCTCTAAGAAAAAAACGGCATTCCTAACGATTGAGGGAATTGGAAGAACGAGAATATATTTTCAAAAATTGTACGTTTTACTGAAATGTTTGGTCTTCTAATTCCTCGTCGATTCCGTCTGCAGGGTTGTTATAATTTGTTAATTAGTAACTGCAACACACATAAGTATACAGTTGTTTTGACAGTTTATTAAATGGATTGTATGTATCTATATATTAAACTATGTGTGTAACAAATGATCTATATCCAATGAGATATAATTGTTTTATAGTTGTGTTATTTTCATTGAATTTATTGTATTTTTCGCCAACCAGTTTACTCATTAAAATATTGAACTTTCCTTTAATTATACGTGTTACAGCTTCATTTTAATAATTTCAGTTGTAATGAATGACACCCAATAGAATTAAAATGCAACAATCACAGGCAAGATTTAAAAAAACTAATTGAAAATGTGTCAATATTACCCGGATCTATGTCGATAATACACCCCAATGGGTTGCCTCATAAAGATCGTCCTAACGATGCTTTCCTCTCCGTCTAGGAAGTAATATTAGGGTGTTTAGTTCAGGCAAATAGTCATTATGATTTTGCAAAACTTCATTTGTAACAGTTAATATGTATGATATGTTTACTAGAATAGTAAGTCTTAAAGTGTCGAAATTAGACGGACCTATTTTCAGTAGATATAAATGTCAGAACTAGATTTTGAGTAAAGATCAGCTTTTGTTAAACTTTAAAACAACTAACGTTAGATCTAAGAATGAAATCTAGATCTCTAATTTGTGAATAGTGTATAATGGCGGGTCACCACTGCAGCTTTTCACACAGAGTCCTTTAAACGGGTCCTTTACTTAATAGTCTACTGTAGGCCTACTGAGTGGTTAAGATTAGCGTTGTGTTTGATAAATATAGATATAGATATACATACCACTGTGTACAGATTAAAGTGAATGTTTGAATGGAAACAGGTCCCATTGTTTTAAACTGTCCAGGCCTGAGGGTGTGAGCGAGAGAGGAAATAATATAAAGCCCCTAAGTAAGTCCTTAGATCTAGATCTACACAGAGCTAAAGTGAGAGCGTACAAGTATACCTTAGAAGCAATGACGTGAACAGTCGTTTATATGAAGGAAAGGGTTAAATTCGGAATTTTCAAAGTTGAATGACATCATTTCTGAAAGGAACAGTTCCATTCATTATGTAAAGGCATACTTTGCGAAAGGATATTTGGAATTACAAACAATGGAGACAATGATCAGACAGCTTCTCTAGGAACCCTCTGATCTGTATCTACATCGGTTGTAAATGACAGTACACTCACTTCCCACATTCAGAACTGAATATGAAGAATAATATTTAGGCTGGGTCCTAGTAGTGGTTACCGTAGCATCCCCCCCTAGACTTTTTTTCATGGGTACCAAATTGTTCGTTGGGGTCCTTAGAACACATTTTGAGCATGCCCCCAAAAATAAGTTTGTCCCAGCTATGTTTTATTTAACGGTTTCAATGGTAACCCGAGGTAATTTTCGAAACTACCTTGGTTCAGAAAATGCGCCATAACTTTGTTTTTAGAAGCAATAGAAGGACAAAACAAGTACCAAAGTAAAGCAGAGACATATAGCTTGAATATGATATATGATTTTATTAATATTCATAAATGCATTCTTATGAATATTAATGAGGAAGTAAAAAATGTGATTTTTTAAGAAAAAAGGAGTTTGTTGTTTAGTCTGAGAGGCTTATTAATGCACACAAATTATTGAATTTAGGTTTAAGTTGTTCGTTGGAGTCCTCAGAACACATTTTGAGTATTTTCCCAAATAATTTTGTCCCATCTATGGTTTATTATACGGTTTCCATGGTAACCCGAGGTAAATTCCGAAACATCCTTGGTTCAGAAAATGCGTAATAACTTTGCTTTTAGAGGTAATAGAAGGACAAAACAAGTACCAAAGTAAAGCAGAGACATATAGATTGAATATGGTATATGATTTAATTAATATTCATAAATGCATTCTTATGAATATTCATGAGAATGTAAAAAATGCGTTTTTTAGAAAAAGGAGCTTGTTGTTTAGTCTGATAGGCTTATTAATGCACACAAATTATTGAATTCAGGTTTAAATTGTTTGTTTGGGTCATCAGAACACATTTTGAGCATTCCCTCAAAATAATTTTGTTCCATCTATGTTTTATTGAATGGTTTCCATGGTAACGCGAGGAGGTAAATTTCGAAACATCATTGGTTCAGAAAATGCATAATAACTTTGCTTTTAGAGGCAATAGAAGGACAAAAAACAAAAACCAAAGTAAAGCAGAGACATATATCTTGATTATGATATATAATTTTAATAATATTCATATATGATTGCTTATGAATATTAATGAGGAAGTATAAAAATCCGCTTTTTTAGAAAAATGAGTTTTTTGTTTAGTCTTAGAGGCATATTAATGCACAAAAATTATTGAATTCAGGTTTAAATTGTTCGTTGGGGTCCGCAGAACACCACTTGAGCATTCCCCAAAATAATTGTGTCCAAGCTATGTTTTTAACGGTTTCCATGGTAACCCGAGGTAAATTTCGAAACATCCATGGTTAAACAAATGCGTCATAACTTTGCTTTTAGAGGCGAAAGAAGGACAAAACAAGAACCTGAATAAAGCAAAGACATATAACTTGAATATGATATGTAATTTAACTAATTTTCATAAATGTATTCTTATGAATATTAATGAGGAAGTAAAACAATCCGATTTTTGTTTAGAAAAAAGGAGTTTATTGTTTAGTCTGAGATGCCTATTAATAAACAAGAGTTATTGAATTCATGTTTGAATGTTTTCATGTGAAGGAAAATAAACCATCTTTGTTTCAGGTAATATTTCTATAAAGCATGCGTATTTCAGCTTATTTACATATAATGTACGTATATGAATAAGCAATTTTCTATGAGCATTGTATTTAGTATTATTTTGAGTATACGGTAAAATCTCGATTATTCGAATTTTCTTTATAGAAGCATTAAGACCCTTTTAGGCAGGTGACTTCTTAATGCATGGTGAAAGTCATGCAGAAAGCTGCACTATAGGAGCTTTCTGCATGACTTTCACCATGCATTAAGCGGTCACCTGTCTTAAACATCGATAATAATACGTACGTCAATGATAATACGTCAATGTTTGAAGCGAATCCCATCTGTTGGATGCAACTGCCGGTGCTAAAGAAGTGAATGAGAGAGAGAGAGAGAGAGAGAGAGAGAGAGAGAGAGAGGCCTAATGCCCGCCCCTGGGGCTGTCGGAAACAAGTGAGGGGATCTGATAAAACATCCCAGGTCGATTTTCATTTGAAACCGGAGGCCTAAGAGATACCCAGGGAACCCTTGTCCGTAAGAGTTTAGCGGACATGATCCACCCAGTTGCCGGGCTGGCACAAAAATCTTCGTCCAGGTCAGGCAAACGGGAAAGAAGTTCCGTGGAAGGGGAAAGAGACTCCCTAGACTTAATTAGGTTAGGGAGGTCCACTTTTTCGACTGGCACTAGCACGGGAGAGGATAGAGGACCCCTGTGAATAGGATTCGGGGGTCTAGGGCAGACAGAGGGTGGGATGATTCTAAAACAATCTTCACACGCATTCTCAATAGAAAATATTGATGTTCAGAATCATCTAAGGAAAAAGAGGACTAAGTCCCGTCTAAATCTGAGTGAGAGGTTTCCACAAAGTCTGATTCCCTTAAAAAATAGGACCATGCATAGGAGCCATAATGGACAAAGTGTCTTCCTGCTCTCCCTCAGAATCCGCCCTGGTGAACGCCATGGATGGCAGCACCCGGGAAGAGTGGGACCCGCCACAGACATAGAAGTGTGGACTGTGGGTTCACGTGAGAGCTATTCTCCCTCTAGGTGAAGCTTGCTGGTTCCCAGAATGAGTGTCGGCTATCGAGAGCGACCAGCCGGCGAATCTGAGGAGGCAGAGCAATGTCTTCGCATAGAAGAGTAATGGTAAGACCTCGATCTGCGATGAGAGCGGTGCGAGTGCCGGTTCCCATTAGAAGAATAAGAAGTTTTTTATACCTCCTACGGGGTGGGTGGGATGGGGGCTGGGGAGTCCGAGGTGTACTCAGAAGATGAAGAGTAATTGCAGGGTCTAGACGACCAAGAACGTCTAGACTTAGCCAGAGCAGCTTCCTGTTGAATTTCACCACTGTAATGCGGTGTAGAGACAGAATGCCCTGTAGAAAAGATTGGACTGGTAGATTTACCGGTCCACTTCGGTATCCTGGTCCAAAGGACCAGACCGGGCCACCGGAGGACCGTTGGAGAGCAAACTTAGGACACCGGGCCAAATAATACACAGTGACATCTTTGGGCAGGGGCTCGGTAGACCGGTCTGCTGGTGATGTCATGAAACGGAAGCACTAACGCCAGGACACCGGGGACCGGTGACGGATAACTGGGCCTAGATTCAGCGGGACCAGGCAAAACTCTTCACACAACAAGCGGGCCGGGAGACCTGGCAACAATAGTACCTGGGACCAGAACAAAGGGTACCATTCAAGTGGTAAACGGGGAACCCGCGCCCGGGCCAGCAGTTGGGTGCCGATCTGCAACTAACAACTGGGGAATCGACTGCACCACAGGGGCTGTTGACGAAAGAGATTTTAAAGAAGAAGCAGGCTTCTTCTGAGCTTTAAAGGACAGTGATTTGTCTGTTGCGAGGGAGTCGCTGACCAAAGAGAATAATACTTCTTCCGTCGGGCAGCAAGCTCCCACGTCTCCCCTGTCCAGAGGGATGAAACTGGACAGGGAGCTGACGCGGAGCATCCGCAGCAGGCCAGACACACTTAATGAGTTGTCCAGCCTGTCGCGAAATGCTCGCAAGAAGCCTTGCGTTGCTCTGGCATGCTGTGGTAAATAATCAAGCAAATGCATAAGACATCGGGAGTAAGTTAGAAGTCACGCAAGGCTAATATGGGTAAACATAAGCTGATGATTACAGTCGAGATGCTATATATTTTCTATTGCATTGCAAAACACCCATAACAGTAATATTCTTCATAAAACATGCATGAGGCTCAATTCCTCTGCTGTAATTTCTTACAAGAAATGTGTTGTTCACGTACATGTATATTGCAATATAATAGAAAAACTTACTTTCCTACAACAGTTTACATTCTCATTAATATTCATGATTTTGAAATAATATTCATTATCTACATATTTATATACATGAACGTCAATATCACTGTTTCAGTCAGTATCAAACTCTATACTGGTTAACTAAAATAATCTCAGATAAAAAGAACAGCTCATTCAAGTGTGTTTATTTTACATCTCATTAATATTCATAAATATGCATTAATATTCAAGAACCCAAAGTAATGACCCTCTGCTCTTGTCAATGTTTGTTGTTCTGGTATTTCACGTAAAATAAATAATAGAAAAGAAAGTACACTCGAAACAATGCTAAATATAGGGCTTATGTTAAATTGCTTATTCATTTACGCACGTTATATGCAAATTAGCTTAAATATACATGTTTTAGAAATATTACATGAACCAAAGATGTTTTCCTTTATTTGTATGTTGATATTAAAACAATTAAATCTGAATTCAATAACTATTTGTATATTATTAGGCCTCTCAGACTAAAAACAAACTCGTCAAACTAAAAACGCATTTTTTACTTCCTCATTAATAATCATAAGAATGCATTATAAGAATGCATTATATGTATTAATAGAATTACATATCGTATTCAAGCTATATGTCTCTACTTTACGTTGGTTCTTGTTTTGTCCTTCTATTGTCTCTAAAAGCAAAGTTATGAAGCATTTTCTTAATCAAGATAGTTTCGAAATTTACCTCGGGTTACCACGGAAACCGTTTAATAAAACATAGCTGGTGCACAATTATTTTGGGAGAATGCTCAAAAAAGTGTTTTGATGACCCCAACGAACAATTTAAACCTGAATTCAATAATTTTTGTGCATTAATATGCCTCTAAGACTAAACAAAAAACTCATTTTTCTAAAAAAGCGGATTTTTATACTTCCTCATTAATATTCATAAGCAATCATATATGAATATTATTAAAATTATATATCATAATCAAGATATATGTTTCTGCTTTACTTTGGTTTTTGTTTTTTGTCCTTCTATTGCCTCTAAAAGCAAAGTTATTATGCATTTTCTGAACCAATGATGTTTCGAAATTTACCTCCTCGCGTTACCATGGAAACCGTTCAATAAAACATAGATGGGACAAAATTACTTTGGGGGAATGCTCAAAATGTGTTCTGATGACCCAAACAAACAATTTAAACCTGAATTCAATAATTTGTGTGCATTAATAAGCCTATCAGACTAAACAACAAGCTCCATTTTTAAAAAACGCATTTTTTACATTCTCATGAATATTCATAAGAATGCATTTATGAATATTAATTAAATCATATACCATATTCAAGCTATATGTCTCTGCTTTACTTTGGTACTTGTTTTGTCCTTCTATTACCTCTAAAAGCAAAGTTATTACGCATTTTTTGAACCAAGGATGTTTCGGAATTTACCTCGGGTTACCATGGAAACCGTTCAATAAAAAATAGATGGGACAAAATTATTTGGGAAAATACTCATAATGTGTTCTGAGGACTCCAACGAACAACTTAAACCTAAATTCAATAATTTCTGTGCATTAATAAGCCTCTCAAACTAAACAACAAACTCTTTTTTTTCTAAAAAAATCACATTGTTTACTTCCTCATTAATATTCGTAAAAATGCATTATGAATATTAATAAAATCATATATCATATTCAAGCTATATGTCTCTGCTTTACTTTGGTACTTGTTTTGTCCTTCTATTGCTTCTAAAAACAAAGTTATGGCGCATTTTCTGAACCAAGGTAGTTTCGAAAATTACCTCGGGTTACCATGGAAACCGTTAAATAAAACATAGCTGGGACAAACTTATTTTGGGGGGCATGCTCAAAATGTGTTCTGAGGACCCCAACGAACAATTTGGTACCCATGAAAAAAGTCTAGGGGGGATGCTACGGTAACCACTACTAGGACCCAGCCTAATAGGGCTAGTCTCTGTCAGACCACAGTTGTCTGTATCGCTTCATGGGAGTTTACATCTATGTTATATAATAACAAGGCTTCCAACTGGCACAACGGACAACCGTGTACCACAAGTATAACTAGGAATGTAACTCTTACAATAATGTCAGTGATCATTTCGTAATTATTTCGGCTATTGAAAGCCAATACATTTTACTATCAAATAAATATAATCTTCTAACGGTAACTAATGCACAGTTATCAATCCAATATTTTCTTAAAATTTCACGTGTTTTCTTAGTCATTGACAAACTTTCGTTCACCCCGGTTTCACTATATCACAGCAATAACCTGGCGATTTGCAGTTCAAATGATGGTGTGGTTCAATTTAACAACTCAATTCTATCACCCATCTCCATTTATTTTGTCCTCTAAATAAGTAAGCAACTAGCTACAGAGGTATTTTCGTCTGTCGTTGTGTTTTTATTTCGGATGGTGCTATTTTGCAACAAATATGAATGGAGCCATTTCATTGGATGCGCGAAGGAAAACTTGGAGAATCCGTGACGTCACGTGCAATGGCTCCGTCCTCCACGATTTGAAGCTGACAAAACTCGCTAGAATTACATCATTGTTTTGATGCTGGGGACTAAAACGATTGAGATTGGTGATAGAATCGAGCCGTTTTATTGAATAACGCCATCTTTTGAACAGCAAATGTCCAAGTTATCGCTGTGATAAGGTGGGAGTGGGGTGAACGAACGTTTGTCAATGGCCAAGAAAACACGTACAATTCGAGAAAATCATCTTTTTGATATATAATAATGTATTTGGTAGTGAAATATCTTGGCTTTCAGTAGCCGAAAGAATTACGAAATTATCATACAAATTGTAAGAGTTACATACTTGTTGTACTTGGAGTACACGGGTGTCCGTTCTGTCAGTTAGAACCCTTGTTTATTATAATATATATATATGTATTATATATAGACGCCCATGAAACGGTATAGACCCCTCTGTTTCATACGATATTTACCACGTTCCGGAAATTGAACTTGTCCTATTTCATACTCATAGAAACACGCACCACACGCAACGGTCATAAGGTATAGCCCTGATAAAAGGGACAATGGATTTGTAATTGAATGGTCCAGAAAAGATACGTAAATTTGACCATTTTCAATGACAGCTCCTTTATTTTCTCCAACAAACCCTACACTGTGACCACTCTTTAGACTCTCTCATGCATAGCCTGATAGTCCTTTCTGCTGGCTCTAGCCGGCAACTTCTTATTGTCTCCCCTTTTCTCAACGTCCGACATGACACCAAATCAAATAGTCATAGAACAAAAATCAACAAGTCAAATTAAAAACAAGTCAATCAAGGAATTTCCGAAGAAAAGAAACCACTTAAAACTTCTTGAACTGCTTTTAATAACGTTTGTAATTAAAACAATCTAATCCATAAAATAAATTCAACAAAGTTGAATAGATATCTTTATATCAATTATCAACAATGCCTCAAAAGAAATATTTTTCAACGTGTTACTTCGTCGTCAATTACAGAATGGATTTGGTGGTAGAGAAATGACGAATTTAGTATTTGGGTACGTACCTCTGCTACATATATGTGATTTTACAAAATGGCCAACTGGCCGAATAAGACATGGAAATAATGATAGAGTTTTTCCATGCTAAATGAGATTTGTATTAATATTTTAACCCATGTGAGCGCCAAATATTTCTCATCTGCTAACAGGTTCGTCTAGTGGACTCTATCAATTTCATCTCTGAAATTCAAGTGGTGTGTTAATTAGTTTGGATCCTGGTGAGTTACTCGGCGACGTATCTGGATCACAACTGTCTCGTGAGAGCCATATTTACTCGGCGTCGTATCTGGGTAACAGTTGTCTGGTGAGAGCCAGAGTTACGCGGCGTCGTATCTGGGTCCCAACTGTCTGGTGAGAGCCAGATTTACTCGGCGTCGTATCTGGGTCCCAACTGTCTGGTGAGAGTTAGAGTTACTCTGCGTCGTATCTGAGTCCCAACTGTCTCGTGAGAGACAGAGTTACACGGCGTCATATCTGGGTCCCAACCGTCTGGTGAGAGCCAGAGTTACTCGGCGTCGTATCTGAGTCCCAACTGTCTCGTGAGAGCCAGAGTTACTCGGCGTCGTATCTGGGTCCCAACTGTCTGGTGAGAGCCGATTTACTCGGCGTCGCATCTGGGTAACAATTGTCTGGTGAGAGCCAGAGTTACTCGGCGTTGCATCTAGGTAACAGCTGTCTGGTGAGAGCCAGAGTTACTCGGTGTCGTATCTAGGTCCCAACTGTCTGATGAGAGCCAGATTTACTCGACGTCGTATCTGGGTCCCAACTGTCTGGTGAGAGCCAGAGTTACTCGGCGTCACCAACCAGAGTTACTCGGCGTCGTATCTGGGTCCCAACTGTCTGGTATCTGGGTCCCAACCGTTTGGTATCTGGGTCCCAACTGTCTGATGAGAGCCAGAGTTACTCAACGTCGTATCAACTGTTTGTACAAGTAAAGTAAAAACATTCTCTCCCATTGCAGTATGCCCTTGTGCCTTTTGTGAGTCGCTTGCCGGTGACACGTCGGTGTTGTCCTCTTCTCATAGCAGGTTCATTTAGACTTTAGAAGAAACATTGCGGAAGTAGTTTAGCAAAATGATACCCTAGAGTAGTATAGCTATTATTTGCCTTGTCTGCCCACATAATCATGGTTTAAATCAAATACCATATCAAAATAACTTTTTTGCATTGCATAAGTAAGCTGCAACGGATTGCAAGCAGTGTATATCTAGATAAAGCCCCCACAATGAAAGTTCCGGTCTGCATTTTTCTACATTCACCGACACCCCCATATATTGAATACTGTCGTAACAAAGTGACCATGAACTTGGTATTTTCAGTTCTTCGGGTTTGGTCTTAAACGGTTACAATTGTAGGAATGTCTGTTTTTTTATTCTTTCTATACTTTAGCATAAATAAAAAGTCTATGAAATATTTATATTATATTTATATTACTTGCCAGCGTTCTGAATTCACTCTAATCCCACCTTATATGACTTTATTTACATTTTGCGAGCAGATTGTATCCAGATGAGACACCAAGTAACTCGGCATGTTGGACACTCTATCAACATAACAAGAGTACCGCATACGGTACATAATACGCCCACTTGCAAACTGCTTTAATTCAACATGCCTTATAAGTGTTGACATTTTCTAATATGTGCTTCAGATCTTGATTTCCATATTAAGGTTATACTATTTTTTTTAAAAAAATGAAGTGAATATCTTATTAAATAAAAAACGTTACAGCTAATCCTCATTTTTGCAGATTTTTGTAAAGTGCAACGGCCATAACTCTGTAAAGACAAACTGAATGAACCTCAAAATAAACTCAGCTTCAAATTTTGTTGCTTAAAACATTTGTGTTAAGTTTCATTTATATCATTTTAATAGTTTTCCAGAAAACAACAGACAAACTAAAAGTTGACCGACAAACAAAGCAACGAACACACAAAGTTCAAGGACCATGACTTTAGAATAAAATGACATATCAAAACCCCTGCAATATATGTGAAAATTCACATTACGGTTTAACCATATAAAAATATTGAAGTAAATATCATTTCAAATGAAAAAGTTATGGCCATCCTCATATTTGCATAGATTTGCATTATTTTTTAAGTGCAAGGGCCATAACTCCGAAACAACAAATCTAATGATCCTCAGAATCGAATTAACTTCAGGTGTTGATGCATTAAACATGTGTATGAAGTTTCATTAATATCTGTCAAACAGTTTTGCCAGAAAACAGCGGACAAACTATATGTATATATATTTGCATTATTTTTTTAAGTAAAAGGGCCAAAACTCCGAAACGACAAATCAAATAAACCTCAAAATCGACTCAGCATCAGATCTTGATGCATTAAACATTTTTGTGAAGTTTCATTAATATCTCTCAAATAGTTTTCCCAGAAAACAGCGGACAAACTATGTGCATATGTTTAAAGGACAAGGGCCATAACTCTGAAATGAAAAATCAAATGAACCTCAGAATAAACTCAGCTTCAAATTAATATCTCTCAAATAGTTTTCCCAGAAAACAGCGGACAAACTATTTGCATGTATTTGCGTTATTTTTTTAAATGCAAGGGTCATAACTCCGAAAAGACAAATCAATTCAACCTTAGAATTGACTCAGCTTCAGATCTTGATGCATTAAACATTTGTGTGAAGTTTCAATAATATCTCTCAAATAGTTTTCCCAGAAAACAGCGGACAAACTATTTGCATATTTATTAAGGACAAGGGTCATAACTCTGAAATGAAAAATCAAATGAACCTCAGAATCAACTCAGCTTCAGATCTTGATGCACTAAACATTTGTGTGAAGTTTCATTAATATCTCTCAAATAGTTTTCCCAGAAAACAGCGGACAAACTATTTGCATTTATTTGCATTATTGTTTTAAGTAAAAGGGCAATAACTCCGAAACGACAAATCAAATAAACACCAGAATCGACTCAGCTTCAGATCTTGATGCATTAAACATTTGTGTGAAGTTTCAATAATATCTCTCAAATAGTTTTCCAGAAAAACAGCGGACAAACTATTTGCCTATTGTTTAAGGACAAAGGCCATTAACTCTGAAATGAAAAATCAAATGAACCTCAGAATCAACTCAGCTTCAGATCTTGATGCATTAAACATTTGTGTGAAGTTTCATTAATATCTCTCAAATAGTTTTCCCAGAAAACAGCGGACAAACAAAATGTTGACGGACGAACGAACGAACGAACGAACGAACGGACGAACGGACAGGGCCACGACAATATACGACCACCTTTATTAGGTGGGCGTATAAAAACATAAAAGCTCGGGAGTACAGTAGAAACTGTCGTTAGTGATAATTAATTTGTATTGAACAAATGAGCCTTAAACCTTAAGCCTTTGATACTGTTGACCATGATATTCTTCTCGATGTTCTCAAGAGTCAATATGGAGTTTGTAATATTGCTCTGAAATGGTTGGACTTATACTTACGACCAAGAAGCTGTCGCGTGAATGTAAATTCGTCACAATCACAACCTCATTTGTTGGAGTGCAGTGTCCACAGGGCAGTTGCCTTGGTCCTTGGCTCTACCTTGCATATGCAGGAACCTTGTTCGATGTTATTCCTCCATCTATCTCAGTATACGGTTTCGCTGATGACCATATTGCTAGTAAACGCTTTAAACCTACCCCCAGTAGTGTAAGACAAACTGTTCAAAACCTTGAAGAATGTGCTGTAACGATCAATAACTGGATGAACGAAAACAAACTTAAAATGAACACAGCAAAAACTGAATTCATCATTTTTGGAAATAAGCAACAGCTAAACAAATGTACTACACATTCAATTGATATCGCAGGAGATGTTGTTGAATCGGAAACGTGTATTAGATACCTAGGTGCTTTTCTCGATGAATCATTAACCTTCAAAGAACACGTGAAAAGAAAGTGTCGCGTTGCCATGTTGAACTACTATAGAATAAAATGTATTAGGAAATACTTGACAAAAGAATCTGCCGAAATTTTAGTTCTTTCACTAGTGATCTCTCATTTACATTATTGTAATGTCATTCTATACGGAATTGCACAGTGTGATATAGATAAACTACAACGAATCCAAAATATGTGCGCTAAACTCGTTTTGAATAGGAAATGGTCAGACAGATCCAAGCAATCTCTTAAAGACTTACACTGGTTACCTATCAAAGCTAGGATCACTTTTAAGATATTGACATACATGTACAATTGCTCTCTCGGCCACGCTCCCGTTTATCTGACAGAACTTCTTGTAAAGCCAGCATCAACACGCTGTCTGAGATCGGCAGACAAAGCCCAAGAGATGTATGCTGTGCCTTTCAACAAGAGAAAGACCTTTAGTGATAGACGTTTTGGGACAGCAGGTCCCAGACTTTGGAACGGGCTTCCTAGCGAGATTAAAAGAGCAGAAAATGTTGAATCTTTTAAAAGAAAGTGGAAAACACATTATTTCAGACACTTTAACTCACTTTTTAATATTTCGTAGAAACTGTCCGTGTGTTTTAGATGTATAAAGTACTTTACATAAAGTCTGGGTTTTAGTATATTATAACAGTTTTTTAACCATCGTTTTATGGATATTCGTTTTTATGCTTTCTCAAATGTATATTCGTGTATTGTATATCCTCCATCGATTTTTATTTGTCTCTGATTTTATTTATGTCAATGTACAACGCCATTGAATGCATTATTTGCAAAAATAGGCGTTTAACCAAGTGATTCAGTTTCAGTTTCAGTTTCACGCAGGTGGCTGCCTTACCCTGGTCAAATGTAATACAGGAAGATCCTTTTGACCCGCATTAAGCAACCACCTGCCTTACTGACTCATAATTCAAACTCTTTCTGGTGGCCACTTAAAACAGGTTCTGTTGTAGTCAATATTATACCAGACTCTAATAATGCAGACATTATTTTTTTCACAGCGGGACAAGAATGGATGGAATAACGAGCAAGAAAAACAGTAATACCGTCTAACGCCTTCACTGTAATGTAATGTGGATCTGCTCTATTTGCTGATGGAATTTAATGAATCCGTTTCTTGAATATGTATACGGTGCAAATTTCCACAAATTATGCGTTTCAAACTGACTTCAGTTCCGGAATCTATGTACCTGAACACTTATTTAACACTAAACATCACGGTTAGTAAATAGAGAATAATAGGTTAGTGCCGTAGATGGGACGCTTTATCCGACGAGGGGAGAAAACGTTGAGGCGAGGCTTGCCGAGCCTCAACTGTTTTCTCTCCGAGTCGGATACAGGCGTCCCATCTACGGCACTAACCTATTATTCGATTTATCCAGTCAATATAGTTAAATGTCTTTTTTATAGACTCATAACACTCTTGAAATAATTTACAATGAAAATGCAGTTTTTCGATCAACGGATCCCTCCCTTTTCACTTCCATTTAGACGTAAATAGATCTAATGAGCTACCGCAGAGGAATATAGTTTCGATACTTGTATTACTAGAAGGGAAACGTGGTTGAATTTGAAAAATAAGATGATTTGAATCGAGGGTCGATAAGTTATTTCAAACAGACATGATCTATATTCTTCGGTCAAATTCGAGTTACGTAGTCTCGGTTTCTATTTTTAGATTCTACCTAACGTCACTCAGAAATCGATGGAAACATTTACTATTTGTCTGTCAATCTTTGCTTCCAGGTTTGATTTTATCAAAAACGGGTTTTGCCAGCGGTGGATTAAATTAATAAAAGTAATAAATCAACGTCATTTTGTATGTGGCCTCAGTGGCGTAATCGGTAAGGGCGACGTCTCTAGAGAGATTAGAATTAGTTTTTGTAGGATCAGGCGCGGGTTCGAATCCAGCCGTAGCCAATTATTTTTATGTTTTCTCATTTGAATAATTCTTCTGGTGACCAAATAGATCTTTTAGATCTATTCCATCAACATGTTTATGAATATTTACAGAAAACTAAAATAGTTCCATGGTTATAGAATCATTACGCCTACCTACTAACCTAATAAACCTTCCACTACCGGAAGTAACCTAATAAACCTAAGTTTATTTGCACCCCCTTTATTATGTCACTAGAGAAGCCTGGTGACTGGATAAATGGTGGTTTGTGCCGAAAATTTAGGAAAATTAATTTCTACGGATACCAACGGAACAGCGTTCGCCAATGGCTGGAATCTGTCGTAAGATTCAAATTTACTTATTTGAACTAATCATTCGATGTATATTTAGGTCAACAATCAGTGTCAGCCATTGTACATATGATACTAACCTAATTAATATTCAAAGCGTTGGTCCGAAATACAATCGGAGTAATTCAGAACTTGGCCGAAGATGTCCGCTGATTTCTATACAATATCCCCGTTTTAAAAAGGAGGCTCCTTTAAAAGAATTTAGCAGTATTCGGATAGCAATAATATTTAGCTGAACAAATATATCCTGCCGGAAAATGGGTTGTAATCATTATTTTCAGTGTATGTATACGTGTACAGCTTCTGGTGTTGATTGATTAATACGAAAAATGCGCATAATATATCTTTAAGCTTTTAAGATGGCTACAATGTTCTATCTTCCATTTTTGTCTTTTAATATTCAATAGGTATTGAAATTTGGAATAAATACTGAACAGGGAAATGATTAAAACACAGTAAACCCTCGCTTATCCGAACCTACATCAAAGAAGAACGGAAAACCTTTGAGGCAGCTGGCTAGTGAATGCAGACTGGAAGTCATGTAGAAAGCCCGAAGATGTGCTTTCCGTATGACTTTTACCTTGCAATAAGCTGTCACCTGTGATAACGCTTTAATCAAGGAACATTAATGTATCATGGAATGGGAGTTCTATTACAGTGTATGACCATGATTCTGTTTAGCCGTGACAAAACTCGAGATTTGTATTGCAGTAGAACCTGTCTTAGCGGCCATTTCGTTATTGAACATAGGAGTCGTAAAAAGCAGGTTGCTTAATGGACTGCAAATATAGGAGTTGTCTGCATTACTTTTGACCTGCATTAAGCTATCGCCTGTCTTACAGACTCATGATTATATCTCTTTCAGAGGGGCCAATTAAGGCAGCTTCTACTGTACAGTGATATGAACATGAGACTTTTTAGATACTCTAGTTTGTTCCAAATGCAAAAATCACACCCAGATCAGACGGCTTCTACAGGAGACATCTGCTCTAGGTATACTCTGTTTGTAAAGGCGTTTAAAGGGTATATACATGTATGGAATAAGGGGCCGGGTATATACATGTATGGAATAAGGGGCCGGGTATATACATGTATGGAATAAGGCGCCGGGTATATACATGTATGGAATAAGGGGCTGAAAACCGATACTGATATGTATTTGAATGTGTGGATTGCATCATAAGTTATGTTAGAACCATCCGCATTGAAAAAATCTACTGAAAAAGGAGCATTTACTATAAAAAACGGAAAGTTTTGAATTGTGTAGTTTGTGAAGCATGAAGCAAATGCTCTATTTATCACAATGGTTTCAAACAGTGACGTTTACATCAACAGGCGTCAAAATGCGTCAGCGTGAGGGAATAGGTTACTGCGTAGATTTGGCTTTTTCTTGTTTCATACTCAATATTCACTTACGAGTAGTTCACATATAGCTTCTGGGAAACTTGATAATACACTCTAATACACTCTATTAGGTATAGATATAAAAGAAGTCCTCATTTACTCTAACGAAAAGAGAGATTTGATTATGAAAACTGGTCATCTTTCAATGGGAATGACTACCTTTTGCTGTGAATATTCATTTAGAAATAATGAGTTTATGAATTCTAAATCACTGAAGTTTAAAATAGCATCACAAATAAGGGAATTTCCCTGCATTAGAGAAACTAGAATCAGGTGTATTTTATCTCATAAGCAGATAGCAGACCCTGATTGAACGGCTGACATGTCAGAAGTTATCTCTATCAGGTAAAAGGTTATATTCTGAACGAGAGGGTCTGTCATGACAGTTCTGACGTCTCATTCTTTATTCCATACGGCTAGTGCGAATGCTAGTATGAGGCGATGTCTCTTGGTGTCCACTCTCGTTTTATTTAACCCTATTCATGTTGGAAATACTTACATCATGGATATTGATAAGATAATGCTTTACAATGGTAAGACATGGACATCTCGGCCATGGCAGAAACTATAGAATTAGACCTATATAGTATTCCATCAGCAAACAGCATATACTGATCAGACGGCTCATACAGGGTCTACTCTGTTTGCAAATATGTCAAAAGTATTCTCTATATTTGAAAGGGTTAGTTGTAACTTGTCTGAGAACATAGGTCTAATACTACAAAGGGTTTGTTGTAATTTGTCTGAGAACATAGGTCTAATATTACAAAGGGTTGGTTATAACTTGTTTGAGAACATAGGTCTAATACTATAAAGGGTTAGTTATTACTTGCTTGAGAACATAGGTCAATACCACAAAGGGTTAGTTATAACTTGTTTAAGAACATAGGTCTAATACTACAAAGGGCTGGTTGTAACTTGTCTGAGAACATAGGTCTAATACTACAAAGGGTTAGTTATAACTTGTTTAAGAACATAGGTCTAATACTACAAAGGGCTGGTTGTAACTTGTCTGAGAACATAGGTCAAATACTATAAAGTGTTGGTTGTAACTTGTTTGAGAACATAGGTCAAATACTACAAAGGGTTGGTTGTAACTTGTCTGAGAACATAGGTCTAATACTACAAAGGGTTGGTTGTTACTTGTCTGAGAACATAGGTCAAATACCACAGTTGCTCATCCCAACACTCAAAGAAGTATCATTTTCGGCCCTAATGGCAGGTGACAGCTTAATTCCGGATGAATGCTGTGCAGAGAGAGCTTTCTCCTCTAGGAGATTTCTGTGTGACTTCATTCTGCATTAAGGAGCCATCTGCTTAAATAATTCTAAATGTTTCTGTACTAAACATTTTAAAACATAAAGTATTCGTATACAGATTAAGTACTCGTATACAGATAAAGTATTCGTATAGCGATAACGTATTCGTATACAACCGGATAAGAGACAACTCGCGTCTTGACCGGAACGTTCAAACAAAATGGGTCCAGATGAGACGCCGAGTAACTCACGGTCCAAATTGTCCAACTTGTTTAAAAATCGGTCAATAACTTCTCAAAAGTTTGATAAAATTGGAAGACAGTGAAAGTTTTAACAACGGATGTTGAGCAGACATCATTTTTGCAGCACGAGAATGGCTAATGAATGGCTAATGAAGTTCTTGGTGAAAATGTTACTAACAAGATGTAGAACCACATTTAGCCTCAGGCAAGCTTTAGAAACAGCGGTCAATTCTTGCAACACGCATTCTGACCTGAGATCTAATAATCTGTTCGAGCAACACGAACTATCTCGTATAGGGAGTAATTATTTTTATCACACAACTCTACTTGTCTCCGGGTTAATATCAGAGCGCTGAATTGTTGAAAGACTGGTGGAAAAGTAACCACGCCCCTGGTAGTCATGGTTTTGGAGACTTCAAAATCATTTTAGAAGTGTTAGAACAATCTTATCAGAGGACTACTTCTGTCAGGTATAATTCAAATCTGACACATGGGTTTGGAGAATATTTCTTAATTTGTTTCCTTTTGTTGCCATGGCAACCAGAAGATAACAATTAAGATCATGTATGTGCTGAAAATTACTCACTTACTATTGACTTTGTCATCAAAGTCAAACATGCTGTAAGCAACACTAAACAAGTATAAATATGGGGCTCTAGTTAAAGTAATGCAGAAAGCTCCCAATAACATAAGGAGCTTTCAGCGGTAACCCTGGTTCCCTGTTCTATGTTTATTTCAAATTTCAATACCTACTGAATATTCATGGGCAAAATGGTTATAATGAACTTTATGGAAAATGGAACATTGTAGCCATTTTAGAAAGTAAGGAAAAGTAAACTTTCGCGTAGCGGATAAGGCTCAAAAGCTGCTCATTTCTTGAAAAAAATGACTGAATGGGACTTTAACAGACTTATTGTGACTTATTAAAATTGCTTACTTTAGAATATAAAGTTCAAAGGAGATATTGTATTCATCATGACTTATTTACAATAAAGGATTGAATGATAATAATCATAATACAATACTGACAATAATAATAATACAATAATAACATGATACAATTACAATAATATAAATTGTCATAATAATTGTAAGGAGAATGATACAAGATTGAATAAATGGAATCAAATAATAAGGAATAGGAATAATAATATTACCAAATATGTGTATATTGTAGATGGGGACGAACATTGAATAGAGCATAGAATAAGGAATAGACAGGAATGGGTTAAATGGGGATTGGTAGAGAATATAATAAAGAATAGTGTGGAATATATTAAGGAATAGGAATAAGACATGATGTAATATTTTATATAATAGATGGTGTTGGGAATAGAATAGAGAATAGCATAAGGAATAGAAGACTACATAACAATGTAATATCCCAGATTGGCAAATGTTCCAATGCCCTAATAAGATGGTTTGTCATTCGTAAAAGTGCCCTTTTCAACAGACATTCCCGTGCCCTGATTGGACCCTGGGGAAAACACTATGAACGTGTTTAATGAGCGATTTGGTTCTCGGGCGTTATGTTACATCTATAAACACAAACAGCTGGTGCGTAAGGTTCTGGAGGCGCTTGCCTCGTAGATGGTCAGTGGTACTTTTTCTATGGCCCGAGACTTGGTCCAGTCACCCAATCTTGCGAATATGTCTTTCCTCGCACAGATCCTCGTTCTGTTAACTGTCCATCTCTAGGGGAACACTCGAATAACAGGAAAGTTCACATGCTTATGCATAAAGAGACTTGGATCCAAGTACTGAAAATACGAAATCCAAACGGTTTATGTATTTATTTGCCCATTTGTTTCAATCTGTATATTTGAAAAGCATAACATTGCTTCTCGGGCAAGATCTTGTTCCTTCCAGGCACAATACAGTTGCCGATTCTGACAATTCAATTACTCGTCAGCAGCGGTCCTGCTTGGTTTAGGCATACAGCTCGAGACACGGACCTAGAAGCTCAAATTATCCCATCGGATTTTCTATCAGTGATTTCAAGGCTGAGTCAGGATGAATAATTAACCACTCTTTAGCCAAAACACCAATAGATGGTCATATAGATATACCACTTGCCTGTCCAAGCTTTGGCATTTTCAGCAATGGCAATGGGTGGCCAGAGACACCCCCATCTATACAGGCAAATGTTTTATTTATTGCATTTCTGTCACAACCCAGTCCTGACGAAATCCATCTGTGCAAAGTATTGAACATTCACGATATGCAGTGACACCAGAATGGAAATGTTTAATTCACTTAAGGTTTCAAAAGCCGACCAGCTGGACAAGCGGTCGACAGTACGCCCTATGTAACACTATAACATTACCATTTGTCCCATTCGAGCACAAACAGCATATATATCAGCTAGGCATGGCTACCAGGCCCCTCTTTTGACACTACAATGGCCAAACTCTCACACGGTTTCCAATTTCAGCCACATTTGAAAGGGCCCTTAATGTCTAGGTTCTACACATTGCAAACTATTCATCTCAATTTTAGTTTGGCAGCTCCTGCCACGACCTCGGAATTAAACTGGTCTGCAGACAAAATACTATCTGACGCCTACAAAGTATCTGTTTAAAAATTGTTTCCCGTTTTCTTCAGTATTTAACGACTACACCATTAGGATGGTCGGCAGGTATTTAACTGTTGACTGGGGTGCTGTGAAAGTCTCAGCAGAAATTGGTAACCTTATTAGAAATGGACGCCCCAGATCCTTTATTTTGTTGCACATAGGAGGCAATGTCTTGGGCCTCACTGGTATGATTAAGGGAGGCTAATCTCGTGTAGACAATTCTAAGAGCGTCAGCATTACTTCCCTTGATCCAATTATACCAGGCCTTAATACATGCATTTATAATTTTAACACAACATAGTCTTAGATCTTAAATTTCTATAGGAATCTTGTTAGAATCATTAATTGAAACACATATTTATATTTTATTAAACTTGAGAGTTTAGATATATCTATATATCTTATATGTATTTATTTTCTACATACAACTTATTTACAGGCTGTGTGTTTTAAAGTGTTATTGGTTTTTGGTACTGTGGTCGGCAAATAGCTTCTGAAATAGCTAATGTTTCTTGTCGTAAACCCGACTCAAATTAATTCGGTCTGAAATTCTTCCACTAGATTTGGAAATGGGCTCAGGTCTGTGCCATGCTAGAAAGCGGTCAAACACTCATGCAGTCCAGCTGGTAAAGAAATAGGGATTGATGTTTACCTGTGCCACATGAATTTACCTTTTAATAGTACATACTATATGGCGGATTATGCATTTTTTAAATACGGGCAACACTGTTGCAAATACAAAACTGGGTTTATGTGATTTCCTGCGCGGCTACCAGCCATGGTTTACCATCTAATTAAAAGACAATGTAGGGGCGTGAACCTCTTGTTAGGCCTCGCTGCCGCTTTTGGGCGGTGGGAGAGATATAAATGCAGGCTAAAGGCCCTTATTCATTTCTCTCCCAATTGGCCAGCAGCTGCGGCCAAATTACTGCCATTAATGCTTTTAATAAAACTAGTTGTTGCTTTGCTATCTTAAGCACTATGTGAAGTTTAAGACTTCATTAAAGTTTAGTTGAGACGGGATACCATGTCTGTACTTTTAAGTACACGTCCGGGTCATGTTGCTATGAGTGCTTTGCTTTGCTGATTAGGTGCCATATTGCTATTTTGCGGCGCCTGCATTACAATTAGGTTATTCAAAAAGAGGTGTTATAATAATGATGATTCGGTTTGCTGGTGCTAAGCTACTATTTAATATACCAACCTAAAGCGAGATTTGGAAGTGCTATCTGGAATATTTTGTTGCTTTGTCTTAAATCCAAGTGCTTACTTGATCATTTGTGCTTTATCCAATTGTATATTGGAAGTGCTATCTTGAATGTTTTATGCTTTTGTTTAAAGGCCAACTGAATATTGGCAGTGCTTACTTGAAAGGTTGTGCTTTATCTAAGTGTATATTGGAAGTGCTTACTTGAACATTTGTGCTTTAAGTATTAGGACAATTATTGTTTCAGTAATAACAAACTGGTTCACGCCTAAATCCTATAAATGCTTTTTCACACATCTGCAAACTGAGTAGACCCAGTTTAGATGGTTCCTATAGGAGCCACTTGATCAGGGTCTGCTCTGTTTACCAATGGAATGATGGAGCTTTTTCTTTAGTTTCTAAAATGGATAAACTGCTCACCCTTCCGTTATAACTATTTTATCAATGATTATATTGAAAAGGTATTGAAATTTGTAATAAACATAAAACAGGGAAAGGATTATACAATCCAGTTACATTGCAATTTATATTCAGTCATTATTTCTAATATGAATATTCAGCAGGTAATGGGTGAAATGGGCTATGAGTAGAATAATAGAAATACTGAACATTCCTTTCAGTATTTAATCCATTCTCTCATATTCTATTTTTAGATCCAACCTCTTTGAATAAACCTACCGAAAAGAAGCATTAACTACCGAAAAGGAAAACTATACAATTTTATAATTTGAAATCAATGTGATAAATAGTCCATTTGCTTCAATAGGAGCAAATGCTCTATTTATCACAATGGTTTCAACAGGTCACTTTTACAAAGGCGTCAATAAGAGGGAAAGGGTTAGACATATACCTTTTAGCAGTAAACTTATGCAAACAGTAATACAGATGAGAGCCTGAATTATTTATAGTTGTGCATTGTTTCAATGACAATCTGATTTCATCTTTGAGAAAAGTTGTTTGAAAACTATGAAAATGGAACTGAGGGTGGCAGTACCTCGTCACATTAGATCACCTTCCTTTTGTCATCAATGCCTCATGTAACATGACTCTTTGCAAGTTACTAAAGATGCACTCTACTCATATTTCCAAAACAAATTGTATAACAAAATGACATATGAATCTGAATCTAGGCGACTTGAAACTTTGCTGACGAACATTATAAGGAAATAGTTGATTGTATCAAAAACATCTTATGCAGCGGACACCATCAGAAATGCATCCAACGTTCAGCTGAATCTGTCATGTGTATCAGACGTACATGTACAGTAAAGTTCCGCTAATGCGACCACCTAAAAGAGGTATAATTATTGGTGCTAGATGCAGGTGGTAGCTTAATGCAGGACAAAAGTAGAGGAGCTTTCTGCATTATTTTTGTCCTGCATTAAGCAACCATCTGCTTATAAAGGCACCCATGTTTATTCATTAAGTGGTCGCATTAGCGGGGTTTTAATGTACTAATTTCGATGTACATTAAGTAAACCATTATACACACTAGACATTCTTTTCTGCATTTTTAACTTTCACTTTGAACTAACCTCTAAACGTACATGTATTTGAACAAGTGTTCTAACAGTTCTTCATGAAATCAATTTGAAATCATTTGGAATTTTGCCGAACATGTCTGTTGATTTTTCTCATATCGATAATAATTGAATACTATTAGTTGCACGGTTATTTGGCAGGGTGTACGGGCTGGTATGACCGGGTTAGATACCGTATTTCCCGAGCATTTAGTATTTTTGCAATATCAAACTCGAATGTCTGCCTTTAACCCTTTCCGCCATGTATATTAATAGAAGTAATGACATCATGAATGTTCATTGAAGTAATGACATCATGAAATTATTTACAATTTGTTATAATAGCACATGGCCATCAGATTTTTTGTCCATGGCAGAAACTGTAGAACAATATCTATATTATATCACAAGCAAACAGAGCAGACCCTGGCCAGACAGCTCCTTAGAAGACATCTGATCTGGGTCAACTCTGTTTGCAAAGGTGTATTTATGGAGTAAAAGGTTAAGTTAATATTTCAATCTTGTTAATATCAATATTAAACCAGATATAACAAATTATTTATATTTAACAGCAAACTTCCATCAAGTCATTTTCTAGGTTATCTTTTTTCTCACAAGTAGAGGTATCACAGGTGTGGTATATATATCAAGTGTTTTTGAAACAATTGTCAGGTTTGCAACAGATTTTAAGGTGTATATACTTCTCCCATAGGAGAGCATTAGTAAAGGATTACACACGAGACACCTTTCACCCATTACTTCTAATATTGATTAGATTGTTGTAATAATAGCACTTGGACATCAAACTTTTTGACCATGGTAGAAAATGTAGAGCTATATCTTATTATACCATAAGCAAACAGAGCAGAGTGAGACCCTAATCAGATGGTTACTACAGGAGCTGTCTGATCTGAGTCTACTCTGTTTATTGTTGTCGTCTACTGGTATGTATCTTTATCTTCCTCACAGTCGATCTATTGTTTGGATGCCACACAGACACTTAGTTCTTGAACAAAGAGTATAAGAACTTCTCTATGTGATGACACAAATCTTGTATTTAGCCTCTCACGTCCAATTATTCCAGTACACTAGGAGCCTGAAGGTGTAGACACAATACTTTCACAGTCTCTCACATCCAATTCTTTTAATACATTGGGGTAAACAATACAATAACTTCTCCATGAGATAACACTTCTGATATAAATAGCCTGCTAGCCTAACTCATTCTGTGTAGCTAAACGAAGGAGACCAACTCTTCCTCTGTATCTGGACAGTGGAGACTTAATTCTTTCTGTTTACCCCAACAGTTTTGTCCAATACTTGCTGCACAATGACACACTTTCTGTAGAGCTGGACCATACTCCTGTTCACCCTGATTCTGTGTTTCAGGATAAAGGAAAGGCGTGGTCTGGTAAGGCGTAACTCACTGTAGTACAAAAGCAGATAGTTCAGTATGGGTTTAAAGATTTGATGAGGCTGTATCAAACACATGCATTATACTTATTTGTCCTGATCAGACACCATCTACAGGATCTATCTAAACTCTGTTTGCAAATGTTTAACCCTAAGTTACACCATAAATATGTCTATCTAAACCTTAGCAAATAAAGCAGACTCAAACGGGATAGGAGCCGTCTCATCAGGATCTGCGCTGTTTGCTATGAAATAATATAAGATTCTACAGTTTCTGCCATGTCCTATATTCCAGTGTTCATGTACTGTTTTATTGTTTTCAAAGATACCTTCAGAATGACAAACAAGTTGGATCTTGATGAGGTAGTTACTCTCTGTCTATGTACATGTACACTAATGTACGCTGACAGCATACATCATCACAAAGTGGCTATTAGTGTTTTGGTATATAGGACAGGTGGCTGCTTACGGGAAGGTGAAAGTAAAACAGAAGGCTCCTATAGGAGCGTTCTGTTTTACTTTCACCTTGCCTTAAGCAGCCACCTGCCTTTAACACAAACTACTTGGATGTAATTTAGTGGCTGTTATAGAGAGGTTTTACTGTAAATACATGTTTGATAGTAATCCTTTACTCTCTTGAATATTCATGTAAGAAATGATGACATACTGGTATGAATATTTATTAGATTGTTAGAATTGCATATTTATTGACAGATGAATTTTTGTCAATGTACAGGAGAAACAGATCGGTATTATTCCCTTAGCAAACAAGGCAGACTCTGATCAAATGGCTCCTATATGAACCATGGGTCTACTCTGTTTGAAAAAAGCATAGAAAAACAAATTCATGAGGAAAAAGATTAACCCTTTCCCTCATATAAACGTGTTTTCACACATTTGCAAACAGAGTAGACCCAGATCAGATGGCTCCTAGAGGAGCCATCTGATCAGGGTCTACCCTGTTTGCTAATAGAATTTGAAAGATATGTGTCTTTACTTTCTAAAATGGCTACAATGTTCTACCTTCCATATATCATTATAACTATCTTGGCCATGAATATGCAGTAGGTACTGAAATATGAAATAAACATAGAACAGGGAAAGGGTTAATGGATGACATTCATAAAACTTGCCAGATCCAGATTCTACAGAAAACAAAAATGCCATTATTAAGTCTTTCCTCCATAAATACGCCTTTCTACGCCTCTGTTATAGTCACTTCTTGAAACCATTGTGATAAATAGAGCATTTGCTATTTATCACAATGGTTTCTATACAACTCCTTTTCTCTAGTAAATGCTCCTTTTCGGTAAATTCATTCAAAGAGGTTGGGTCTAAAAATAGCCTACAGAGGAAAGGGTTAAAAAAATTGTCATGAGGTAAAGGGTTGAAGGAGCATTTTGTGATGTTCTTTACAAATTTGTATCCAGTGTTAGGGTTAGGGTTAGGGTAAGGGCATTTTTACGAAGTTGTGTCTAGACACAAACTCTATTTTTAGAAGTCACATGGTATGTAAAGGCTTCGTCAGTGCCAGTTTGAGTGTTGCCGAGCAAAGGAAGTTATTGTAATTTATTTGTGGATTAAACTGGATTTAAAAATATTTGAATATGTATGTAATTGAAAATATAGGTAAGAATAAAACATGTTAAGAAAATGTATCCCTACAATCATGCAAAATTTGATCCAGATCGCATAAGACAAAATCAAATTACAGACTATAACCAACCTATTACCGAAAGGGAGCTTTCTTTGGAGAAATCCACCTCCTTGACTACAAGGGTTAAGCAGGATCAAAAACAATTTGAGTATGGAGTGAGACAAACGGAGAACCGTTTAAAGTTTGAAAATCGGAGTAGATTTGAGCGAGTTATGGGCTCTGAAAGTGTGTACTATATGTATATATAGAGGGGGAGATAATTGTTAAGAGTATTCTCCCTTTATGAGGCTATATAATATCAGAGTTAACTCTGAGTAAGGGTTGTTACTTAAAATAGATTCATTTGTTCTGAATGTGCCCGAATTAAACAAAGAAGAGTTAACCTACCGACCCTTGATTACCCTAACTCTTGGTACCATGCCTATTACCCTCTATTACCCTCTATTACCAACCTTGCGAAATTACTATGGGGACAATAATTGAATATAAAGAAAAGAGTTAACCTACTGACCCTTGATTACCTTAACTCTTGGTTACAAGTCTATAACCTACCTTACCCTAACACTCTATTACCCTCTATTACCCACTATCATTCTATTACCCTCTATAACACTCTATTACCCTCTATTATCCTCTATTACCTTCTATTACCCTCTATTACCCTCTATTACCCACTAACATTCTATTACCCTCTATAACACTCTATTACCCTCTATTACCCTCTATGACTTTCTATTACCCTCTATTACCCACTAACTTTCTATTACCCTCTATTACCCACTAACACTCTATTACCCTCTATAACACTCTATTACCCTCTATTACCCTCTATTGCCTTCTATTACCCTCTATTACCAACTAATACTCTATTACTCCTATAACCATCTATTACCCTCTATTACCCTCTATTACCTTCTATTACCATCTATAACCCTCTATAACCCACTAACACTTTATTACCCTCTATAACATTCTATTACCCTCTAGTACCTTCTATTACCCTCTATTACCCTCTATTACCCACTCACACTCTATTACCCTCTATAACCCTCTATTACCCTCTATTACCTTCTATTACCCTCTATTACTCTCTATTACCCACTAACATTCTGTTACCCTCTATAACATTCTATGACCCTCTATTACCTTCTATTATTTTCTATTACCCTCTATTACCCACTAACACTCTATTACCCTCTATAACACTCTATTACCCTCTATTACCATATATTACCTTCTATTATCCACTAACACTCTATTACCCTCTATAACACTCTTTTATCCTCTATTACCCTCTATTACCTTCTAGTACCCTCTATTACCCTCTAATTTTCTATTACCCTCTATAACACTCTATTACCTTCTATTACCCTCTATTACCCTCTATTACCCACTAACATTCTATTACTCTCTATAACACTCTATTACCCTCTATTACCTTCTATTACCATCTATTACACTCTATTACCCACTAACACTCTATTACCCTCTATTACCCTCTATAACCCTCTATTACCTTCTATTACCCTCTATTACCCTCCATTATCCACTAAAACTCTATTACCTCTATAACCCTCTATTACCCTCTTTTACCCTCTATTACCTTCTATTGCCCTCTATTACCCCCTATTACCAACTAACATTCTATTACCCTCTATAGCACTGTATTACCCTCTATTTAACTCGTGAGATGTCTCATGCCCTTATATGGAGAAAGACCATACTTAGTCATAAAACATGTCTTGACCCCTCTACAACATACTCTGGTTTGATCTTCCTAGGGGTTATACTAAACGCTTACGACACCTTTATACATTTATTCAATTCTGTTCAATTGACCGAAGTAGCTCTAGCGTCCATTTTGGGCCTCTGACAGACACACGGACAATCAGAGATAATTTAAAATTTCTCGATATTATAGCAAAATGTTTCTAGTCAACATATACATAACCGTATGTATATTTAACCCTCTCATCTAGTCAATAATTGAGATACATGAAACAAAATACCAAAATATGTAAACTTCAATGGAATGTTTTACCGGTACGGACAGATAGACGGACATACGAGCGCCATATTATACCAAAAGATACGTCTGTACATGCCCTACAATATGTGCGAAATTCATATTCCTAAGTTATATAATAAAGGCTAAGGTTAAGTTAATTCTATGTTCTATTCTGTTCATTTGACCCAAAACTAGTATTGTCGTCCATTTTGGGGCCTCATACAGACGCACGGACGACCAGAGAGACGTCAAACCTTTTGGCTCTTGTACTTTTAGGTCAATAGTATACATATAAGTAAAAAATATGTATCCTAAGACCTCAAGCGTGTTCAAGAAACATAAAATATGTCTGTCAATGGGTTGCCATAAAACGAAAATAGAGACACTCTTATGTAGCAAACAGTGCAGACCCTTGTCAGGGCAGCCTCAGAGAGGCGCATGCATGTAAATCAATGCAGCAAAAAGGGAAGACCATATAATACAAAATATTGTAGTCAGACACCTACTACAGAATCAGACAAACCATAATATGAAATAAAGAAACAATGATTAAATGGGACTAGTTATCCGCTTTACGAGAAATGCCAATAGATAGCATCCTCGCAAAACGTTGCCCGGCGCCGCCAGAGTCTAATGTAGACCCATACTAGGAGGCCAGTCCCGAGGCGCCATCTGTAAAAGAAAACAAAGGGCTCCTCGACATAAAACGCTGAAAAAAAGATATGTTAGTAACATAATACAGCCTAACCTCTCTAGTTAAGCCATGAACTGCACATAAAATTATTAGAAATATTTAAATCAATTTAATATGTTATTAATATTTAATTAAAATAAAATGCTGGAAAAAGAACAGACATTAACTCTGTAGCAAACAGTTAAAATACATTAAAATCTCTCTATAGCGGCCACTAATGTGTGTTTATTAGTTGGTATTTAGGGCAAGTGACTGCTTAAAGCAATGAGAAAGTAAAACAGAACGCTCCTTTAGGAGGGTTCTGTTATACTTTCACCTTGCTTTAAGCAGCCACGTGCCTTTACCACAAACATAGAGACGCTTAACTGTAGAAAGGTTAACCTTTTGCGTGCTAAACAAATTATTTTGTGCAGAATTTTCACAAAAGACATTTTCAAAATTCAGCCTTTAATCAATTTGACTACCAAATTGCAATCAGAATGTCAAGCAGTTTGGTTCCTGATGAGACGCCGAGTTACTATGCGTCTCATCTGGATCCAAACTGTTTGCAAATGTATTCGCAAATCCGTTAATAGCAGGCTAAAGGTTAAACTGTATAGAAATGCATATAAACATGTAAAAATGAACAGTCCCTGTATAACAAAAACAAAACAGAAAGGTTAAATGTATTAATAATGCATAGAAACATGTGAAAAATAAACAAAACATTACTTAAAACAAGAAAATGAACCTTTTGTTTTCTTTTACAAATGGGATGATGTACAAAGTATGGTAAAGTGATTGAACATTAAATTATATGTATGCAAGGCACCACGCCCTTGACATATGGTAAACTTATTTAAAGTAAAATATTTAAGTATGCTAGGCATCCCACCCTTGCCATTTTCAGTGCTTTTTAGATTTTCTAAGCCAGATGCAAACAGACTAAACCAAGATAAAACAATAGAAGGGAAGCTGAAACCATTGTATATCTAGACCTATAACCTTCCTAACACCAGGGATTAGTGCTGGCGTGCTCTTACGGATCATCCACGTACTCCTTCTGTTGCTTTTTCTTTTTTGATGAGGTTTCTCACCAACTCTCGGACCTGATCGTTCGACAGGTCGGGCCACTTATCTTCTCGCATGACTTTTATCAACTTCATAGGGACTGTTTTGTCTCCCAGCATGTACTCGAGGATAACATCCATAAAATGGTCCCGAACCTCTTGCCTAACTTCCAGTGGGATCGTTTTTCTTTTCTTCGGTGGTGTGATTTGAAAGCGTAGGTGCTGCCCGATCCCCTTGCGGAGGTGTGGGGCGAAGAACACCTCAGTTGTTTGCTTCGCCTTTTTCGGAGAAGGTCCTATGACGTCTGACATGGCACTGCTGCCTGTGACTACGCTGTCCGATGCAGAACCGACGCTTTCCTGGAGGCTAACCTGGGACAGGGTGTCCGCCGGGGTGGCTTCTGTCCCTTCCGGGGTGGCTTCTGTCCCTTCCTGGCTCGCCAAGAACTCCCAATAAGTCATTGTAGCCGTCGGGGCGCTTTGTAGGGCGGGGCGCTTTCTTTGCTCTATTCTGTCCTGCTCTGGCAAGAGCTGGTTTGCTGCTTCGGTTTCCTCCCACGAAATGTCGACCGTCGGGTACTTCCCTCGGCGGGCTGGTTTTGAGCTGGTCGTCGGCGCCGGAGTTGACTGTGACAGAGGTTGTGCTGCCTCTACGGTGGTCAGAGCTGTCTGTGATGAAGGGGCCTCTGCCTCTGTAATGGTGGTCGTCTGGATCGGGTCCAGGATGGATGACAGTTGTGATCCTGGTGTGCTTGTTGGTTTCGGGTCTAACAGCCTGAAGGGTCCTGGTTGTCCGGGGGCTGATTGTTTCTTCGACGGGACTGTTTCGAAAGCATTTCTGAGCTTCTTGTATGTTCGTCGGTGCTGCTGGCGGGCATCAAAGAGGGTGTAGTATGTATCCCCCGTGACGAGTTTGTAATTCATCGTCTTGGCTATGTTGCGGGCCTCGCTGGGATCAGCCTTTCCCCCGGTGACTGTTATCAGCTTCCTGTTAATGGTCATGTTAAAGGAGTCCTTTATGCCGGCTCTCTTCCAGGCATATTTGGCCATCCTGTTAACGTCGTTCGTATTGAGCGGCACCATCTGCTTCTTCCGGAAGAGAGGTGCCGTCTTGTCCACGAGCTTTATTTGGTCCTGAACCGCTTTTATGTAAATACCAAGGAGCTTGTATATCTTATTTGAGATTGTGATGAAGGCAATCCCAGAGGTGGCATACGTCTTGTTGCAACAGCTTAACGTATATACCTCGCCGTCGTCAGTCTCCGCGTGGTCGTAGTCGGTTAGTCTGATGTTGGTGATAACTGAAGGCCTGCATCCGTTAAAGAAGCTACAAAGTACAATAAGTATGCATGTGATGTCATGGAGAAACATCATCGGCCTTACCTGGAAGCTGTCAATGGTGTGCCTGACGTAGGCTGATGAACAAAACTCCCGGTACACCTCTGGGCCAGGCAGCTGCCTGTCTTCTTCCAGACGTCTCTCCATGTTGCGCATCGCGATGTCTTTCCTGGACGACTTCAGGCATCGCTGGAGGTATTCATATACTTGGTCATAGATCGCCCGCTTCATCATGTTTCGGCGACGGGCCCATACCCAAAAGTCAACTATCGCCTGCAGGACTCTTGAGACGGTCCCTGGCTCAAACTTCGCAGACAACAGGGCGTCATGCGTCTTGACTTTCTCGGGTGTGACCCTGTCCCACTGGTTTGACTGGAACCCGCAGTGGGCGAGGAACCGGTTAACATAACCCATGTCTCCCATCTGTTGAGCTGGTTTCCTACTTCCCCCTGGTCGCTCAACCCGGAAGTTGTACCATTGCCTGACCACTGAGACTGTATTAAAAATAATAACATGTGCACTGACTTCATATATACAAAGCAAAATGTAATTAAAGATTCAATTAGAATAAGATTCAATGCATTTTGGCTACTTACAAGGTGCGAAACCCGCCGGGATTAAACGCGCCCACTTTTCGAAACAACAGTCCCCTGGAGTCATGTACTTTAGGGGTCTCGCAACGAAGTCTGCTTGCTCCAAACCCTGTGGCTCCATCGCTGCGGCCTCGTCGGTATCGGTACTGGTGTTGTCGTCGGGCTGGTAGGCAGGGGGCTCCTCACATATATCAGGTTCGGCCTCTTCCTGAATTTGCGGAGGTTGCTGTGGCAGCACTTCTGGGAACAGAGGGAGTGGTGACAGGACCCTGGGGCGATCGAGACCCGGTAGTGGTCTGCGTTGGCGTGGTCTTCCAGGCCGGTAGCGCACAAATCCGGTTGACATGGCCAACGCAAATTCATCGGTGCCCTTCTGGTACCGATGGGCCCTGGACTGGAGGTGTTCGTCTCTCCTCACAACCACCTCGTTGCATCTGCAAATAATTGAAAAACAAGAGCCGTTTTAATCTTTCCATATAATTCTGGTCTACATTGATTGCAAAAACATTTAGACTTTATACATAATAAACATACAGTAAAACCCTATAAACCATAAAGGGACGGCTCCCATAGGAGTCGTCTTGTCTGGGTCTACTCTGTTTACAAATGCGTGAAAAGGCAAACAGAGTAGACCCTAATGAGACGGCCCCTATAGGAGTCGTCTGGTCAGGGTCTACTCTGTTTACAAATGCGTGAAACGGCAAACATAGTAGACCCTAATGAGACGGCCCCTATAGGAGTCGTCTGGTCAGGGTCTACTCTGTTTACAAATGCGTGAAAAGGCAAACAGAGTAGACCCTAATGAGACTGCTCCTATAGGAGTCGTCTGGTCTGGGTCTACTCTATTGACAAATGCGTGAAACGGCAAAACGAGTAAACCCTAATGAGACGGCCCCTATAGGAGTCGTCTGGTCAGGGTCTACTCTGTTTACAAATGCGTGAAACGGCAAACAGAGTAGACCCTAAAAAGACTGCTCCTATAGGAGTCGTCTTGTCAGGGTCTTCTCTGTTTGCAAATGCGTGAAACGGCAAACACAGTAGACCATAATGAGACGGCCCCTATAGGAGTCGTCTGGTCAGGGTCTACTCTGTTTACAAATGCGTGAAACGGCAAACACAGTAGACCCTAATGAGACGGCCCCTATAGGAGTCGTCTGGTCTGGGTCTACTCTGTTTACAAATGCGTGAAAAAGGCAAAAAGAGAAGACCCTAATGAGACTGCTCCTATAGGAGTCGTCTGGTCAGGGTCTACTCTGTTTATAAATGCGTGAAAATGCAAACAGAGAAGACCCTAATGAGATGGCTCCTATAGGAGTCGTCTGGTGTGGGTCTACTCTGTTTACAAATGCGTGAAACGGCAAACAGAGCAGACCTTAATAAGATTGTTCCTATAGGAGTCGTCTGGTCTGGGTCTACTCTGTTCTACATTATCGTGCTGCACTTACCCTGCCAAATTGCATTCATAATAGATCCTGCCAGACATTGATCTCCGGGTCTCTGGCCTTCTCTCTTCCGCCACCCTGGCCCTGGCATGCTCAGACGACAACCCATGGACTTGCTGTAGGTGTAAGGGCAGCTTTTTGAATACCGTCTGCTTAACTTCTTCCCCTTCGTCGGCATTTCGTCTACAAATAAAACACTCACGGGCAATACGCGTTGCAGGCATACTGCTAAATAACACAAAACTAAACACACAAAAGAAATATAATTGAGAAAAAAAATTAGTAAAATTATTAATTCTATGAAAATTTAGAAACCTTTGCGCAAATTCAATATTGCTCTCGGTCCAATCCCTTTTTTCCAAATATACTGATAAGTGGATTTATGTATCTTTCACAAATAAAATATGTTTAAACTAAATTCAAAATTGAATTCAAAGACTTAAAGAAATAAAAAAGCTACTTATACTAGAATAAGATACTTAGCTTGTAACTTCTTAATCCAACACTGGGCAGCAAGTGTGATGTTTGGAAAGAATCGTCCAACATTTAAAGAATGGCAAACCTAGTGGGAGGTGTTTGTGGCTCAGGGAGTCTGACTGCGACATAATTAGTGAAACTGCAAACAGATGAGATCAGGGTTAAAGATAGAGAGTTAGTAAGGAAACAGAGGGTAAAGCTTAAGGGAACAGACTATTTTATTGCTGAGCAGTTTCCTAGAGAGATCGATGAAAGGAGAAAGAAACTACTGCCGAAGTTGAAGAAGGCCAGGGACGAGGAGAAAGAGGCGTGGATCTCATATGACACGTTGTATATCGAAGGAAAGCCCCAGAAGCAACGTAGTGGATAGGGAGGTATACGAGATGACTTAAAAATTTGTGCTTGGAATTGCCAGGGTCTTACTAAACAAAAACTTGACTCTTGTAGTTTTACTGATAACTTCAAAGACAATGACATTGTGTTTTTAACAGAATCTTGGACTCACGATAGCAGCAATATTGATCTGGCTGGATTTAAATCCTTCAACTATTACAGACCCTTTCAACATAGAAAAGCTAAACGCCGTAGTGGAGGTGTAGTTATATACATAAAACAACATTTAATTAAAGGTGTATCGATAGTTAGAAACCATTTGAACACAATAATTTGGCTGAAACTTGGTAGACAGTTCTTTAAATTTGATAATGATGTATATTTATGTGGTGTTTATATCTGGTGTGAGGATTCGCCAATGTATAATATTGAAAATGTTGATTTATATAACAAGCTTGAAGATGATGTTTTGCACTTTGATAATCTAGGATCTGTTTTCATTATTGGTGATTTTAATGGCCGTGTTGGTATTAGAAATGATTATATATTATGTGATAGTATTATAGATGATATTGATCCTGATGAGTATGTTTCTGACCGACCCCTGCCCAGGGCCTCCCAGGACCCAGTGTGTAACACACATGGTATGCGAATAATTGATCTGTGTAAATCTAGTTCTTTACGCTTAGCAAATGGTAGGCTTGGTGAGGACAATGCGATTGGGAAATTTACCTATGTATGCACGAGAAGTTCGTCTGTAATTGATTACTTGTTACTACATGAGCGCCATTTTAAATATGTAAACAGTTTTAAGGTTGGTAGTTTCAATCAATGGTCCGATCATGCCCCGTTATATTGTTCATTATTGTGTAGTAAACCATCAGTTATACAAAACACTCAGGAATTTGTTTCATACAAATGGGATAGTGCAAAGCGTGATGAATTTCGTAGTGGTCTAATTGCCAAACTACCAGACTTAAATCGCGCTACTTATAATATCGACTGTGCAGATCGGTCATCTGTAAATAACTGTTTAAATGATATGGTTACAACTATGCGTTCGGTTACTGATCCTCTTTTTTCGAAACATGTACGCTTTACCGACAAGGGTTTGAAGAAAGATAGTGAATGGTTTGATACTGAGTGTAGGCACGCTAGGAACGTGTACCTCAATGCTTTGAATAGATACAATAGTAAGCCATCGGCTGAAAATAGAGTGGTATTTTGCGAAAGCAAAATAGCATACAAGAAATTAATTTGTCGAAAACGCAATAGTTTTAATAACATGAACGTTAAAAGGGTAGAAAATTTACGTCATTCTAAGCCGAAAGAGTTTTGGTCGCTCTTCCGGAAGAAGTCATATGATACTAACAATATAAGTGTAGATGAATTTTTTAACTATTTCAAAACCATGATGGGCTCTTCTACACATAGTGTAAATGATGATGCAGAGTTGTTTTGCTCTAACCATGATTTTGATAACCCTAACTGCAATTTTGATGAACTTAATTGTGATATTACTGTTCAAGAAATTATAGCAGTTGTTAAAAAACTTAAGACAGATAAAGCGGCTGGGGTGATGTTTTACTGAACTCATACTTTATTGAATCCATTGATATTAAAGCTTCACACTTGTGTGATTTATTCAATGCTATTCTGAATTCGGGATTTTATCCAGACTCATGGACACAGGGTATAGTTATTCCATTATATAAAAAGGGTGATCGTGAAAACCCTTCCAATTACAGGGGTATTACTTTGATTAGTTGTCTTGCTAAAATATTCACAGGGGTATTAAATAGCAGAATTTCATCATGGTGTGAGGATAATAATATTATTTCCGATGCACAGTTTGGCTTTAGATCGGGTCGGTCTACTGTAGATGCGGTGTTTATTCTCCACACCATCGTGCAGAAATCGATAAAGTCTAATAAACGTTTATACTGTGCTTTTGTCGATTTAAAAAGGGCATTCGACAGTATAAATAGGAATTCATTGTGGTTCAAGTTATATAAGATGGGTCTTAACGGTAAAATTTTACGTGTTTTAAAGGATATGTACGGTAAAGTCAAGACATGTGTAAGAAAAGGGAATAGTTATTCTGAGTTCTACGATAATTATATTGGACTTATGCAAGGGGAGATAATCTCGCCCATAATGTTTGCCCTTTTTCTCGAGGATTTGGAGTTAAATCTCCTAGATCCAGATCTACAAGGAATTAATATAAATGACATTATGCTTGCAATTTTACTTTTTGCTGATGATATGGCCGTCTTTGGTAGCTCGCCACATGATTTACAACGCAAATTAGATAAATTAAATGAATATTGTGAAACTTGGGGATTAGAAGTAAATTGTTCGAAAACAAAAGTAATGGTTTTCAGGAGGAGGGGTTGTTTAAAAGAAAATGAAATCTGGTCATACGGGGGTGAGGGTCTAGAAACAGTAAATGATTTTAACTACCTTGGAACAGTTTTTAACTACACTGGGAGCTTTGTTTTAAATCAGGAGTTTATAGTAGGTAAAGGGCTGAGAGCATTGAATGCACTCATGGCAAATATCAAAGATTTGAATTTGAAATGTAGTGTTACCTGTCAGTTATTTGATGCATTTGTTAGTTCTATTTTGAATTATAGCTGCGAAGTATGGGGTTATACTAAATCTAAAATGATAGAGAGAGTACACCTAAAATTTTGCAAGCGGTTATTACACGTGAAAAGGTGTACATCGACATACAGTATATATGGTGAATTGGGTAGATACCCCTTGTACATAAATCGCTATTCTAGAATTATTAAATATTGGCTGAAACTAGTTTCATCAGAGAATGTAATACTATCTTCTGTGTACAATACATTGTTAGCCGATTGTAGAAATGGCGAGCTAAACTGGGTAACAAATGTTAAAACATTACTAGTAAATAATGGTTTTGCCGATGTTTGGATGGATCCATTGACTGTAAATCCGAAATCCTTCTACAAAATATTTAAACAAAGAATATTAGACTGTTTCATCCAGGGTTGGAATGAGAATATCGGCAATAGCGGTGTCTTAGCAACCTATAAACATTTTAAGAGCTGCTTAGGATTTGAAGCATATTTAGATACATTGTCATATAAACTTAGATTTTACCTTGCTAGGCTACGTCTGTCTTCACATTCGTTAAAAATCGAAACCGGAAGGTACAGTAGAAATAATATACCAAGAAATGAAAGATATTGTAGTTATTGTGAAACTCGTGACATTGAAGACGAGTTTCATTTTGTTCTTATATGTAGTTCATATGCCGACTTGCGTAAGAAATATGTAAAAAAGTATTATTATACAAGACCAAGCTTTGTAAAATTTTGTCAGCTACTTCAAAGTCAAAATCGACATGAATTAGTTAAACTTGCTTTATATATAAAACATTCATTTTGCAGGAGAAACGCGCTTGCTAACGCCTATATGTAAGTCTGACTGCCATCTCAAACTCGAATAGTCAGTAATTATAATACTCAACTAAATTGTCAATTTTCCTTTATGTAATGATTTTGCTCATAATTAAATTCATTGTGTCTGTCATTACTATTAGTCAGTCTTAAGCTCATTTGACCTATGTGACATGTGTTATATGTGTTTATTTGTAACAACAATGTACATGGTTGTACACGTTGAATAAATATATGTTCTGTTCTGTTCTGTTCTGTTCTGTTAATTACCTCTATCACATACCTGACAAATATATGTCGTTCCTGCATTAGGATTAGTCTCGTCTGGAAACGCACAAAGGTACAAAATATTGCGCATAGTAGCATAGACAAATAGCTTGGATCCAAATCAGAGGCCGAGTAACTCGGCGTCCCATTCGGATCCAAACTGTTTGACACAGGGTGGGTGTTTGAGACCGAGTTACTCAGGAGTCTTTTAGGATTCATCTGGTCTGGGTCTACTCTGTTTTTAATTGCGTGAAAAGGCAAATAGAGCGGACCCTAATCCTAATGAGGCGGCCCCTATAGGAGTCGTCTGGTCTGGATCTACTCTGTTTGCAAATGCGTAAAAATGCAAACAGAGCGGGTCCTAATGAGACGGCTCCTTTTCGATTCGTCTGGTCTGGGTCTACTCTGTTTACAAATGCGTGAAAAGGCAAACAGAGCGGACCCTAATGAAGCGCCCCTATAGGAGTCGTCTGGTCTGGGTTTACTCTATTTGCAAATGCGTGAAAACAGAGCGGACCCTAATTTGACGGCCCTATGGGAGTCGTCTGGTCTGGGTCTACACTGCAAATGTGTGAAAATGCAAACAAAGCGGATCCTAATGAGACGGCACCTTTTAGGGTCGTCTGGTCTGGGTCTACTCTGTTTACAAATGCGTGAAAATGCAAACAGAGCAGACCCTAATTTGGCGGCCCCTATAGGAATCGTCTGGTCTGGGTCTACACTGCAAATGTGTGAAAATGCAAACAGAGCGGACCCTTATGAGACGGCTCCTTTTAGGAGTCGTCTGGTCTGGGTCTACTCTGTTTACAAATGCGTGAAAAGGCAAACAGAGCGGACCCTTATGAGACGGATCCTTTTAGGAGTCATCTGGTCTGTGTCTACCCTGTTTGCAAGTGTGTGAAATGGCAAACATTCTGATACAATCAGTCCAGACAAGTGGTTGCTTAATGCAGTACGTTGGTATTACAGACAGCTCCTATAGGAGCTTTCGGTATTACTATATTACTACATTAAGCGCTGCACTTTACCATGTAAAGGGTTACGGCTAAGGGCTTCATATTTGATCCGTCAGTTTGGTGATATGCTATCAATTAAGGGATCAGTATTTTACAGTCACGCTGGTAGGTGTTCTTATCAGTCCAATTAATTAATTAACGCGCGGTATTATTGCATAGAGCACAAAGGAATGCATACAAGTGTTACAGATAAGCAGAGACTGTCTCGCCTGATGATGTCTCGCCTGGCATGATCAGGGTCCACTCTAACCCTTCTGAAATGATTATTATTGTGTAGATGACATCAAGTACTATAAGACAGTATCAATTTAAACAACATAAACCAAATAGCTTAGCCCCAGATCAGTATCGCGCAACAAGTCATACCCAAAAACCGAAAAAGATTAAATTAGAAAACACTATATCTCGGATATTTCCTTATGGATCGGCCTCAAATAACTTTTAACGTCTTTAGGAGGTTCCAATTTAGACGATGACATGTGTGTCTATTTCCCTAGAGCGATCAGTGCGGGTCCAGATCGTAGAGCGATCAGTGCGGGTCCAGATCGTATACAAAGTATCTTAGCCTATTCTTTATGAAACCAACAGTCGAGTAATAACCCTATCTTTTACGGCCCGCACAGACAGACAGATGAACGGACGGACATTCAAACTTTCGCGGACGGTTAGCAAATATCCTGTACTATATACCCATGCATATATTATAATTCTGTTCCACGCTGTTATTGATACAGCCCGTGTCAAATCTCATAAAAAACGACCACTTTTTATAACAAAATTTAGACTAGAGAAATTCCTGCGCGTACGGTCGGACAAACACGTTAATATTGCAACATCTGGTATTTTTGTAAAGTATATTATAGGGCCTTTGCACTGAATGTAAAATTATATTATCTATCTATGAAATTACCCCTGATAGGGGTATTTGAAATTGCAATCGGTAATAAAAACAACGGTCGAGTAATAACCCTATCTTGTACGGCCCGCAAAGACAGACAGATGATCGGACGGACATTCAACCCTACGCGGACGGTTAGCAAATGTCCTGTACTATATACCCATGTATATATTATAATTCTATACCACCCTGTTATTGATACAGTCTTTGTCAAAACTCATGAAATCGACCCGTTTTTTTGTAGCAAAATATAGATTCAGAGGAGAGAATTCACTGCATGTACGGTCGGACAAACAGGTTAGTACTGCAACATCTTGTGTTTTGGTAAAGTATATTATAGGGCCTTTGCAATGAATGTAAAATTATATTATCTGTCTATGACATTATGCCTTATACGGGCATTTGAAATTGCCAATTTCATTAAAGAAAACAAGGATCGAGTAATAACCCTATCTTTTACAGCCCGCACAGACAGACAGATGGACGGACAGACATTCAACCCTACGCGGACGGTTAGCAATGGCCTGTACTATATACCCATGTATATTTCATAATTCTATACAATCCTGTTATGGATACAGTCTTTGTCAAAAGTCATGAAAAACGACCCCTTTTTATAACAAAATTTAGACTCAGACAAGAGAATTTCCTGCGTGTACGGTCGGACAAACACTTTAATATTGCAACATCTGGTATTTTTGTAAAGTATATTATACGGCCTTTGCACTGAATGTAAAATTATATTATCTGTATATGAAATTACCCCTGATAGGGGTATTTGAAATTGCAATTCTCGGTAATAAAAACAACGGTCGAGTAATAACCCTATCTTGTACGGCCCGCAAAGACAGACAGATGAACGGACGGACATTCGACCCTACGCGGACGGTTAGCAAATGTCCTGTACTATATACCCATGTATATATTATAATTCTATACCACCCTGTTATTGATACAGTCTTTGTCAAAAGTCATGAAAAACGACCCCTTTTTATAACAAAATTTAGACTCAGACAAGAGAATTTCCTGCGTGTACGGTCGGACAAACACTTTAATATTGCAACATCTGGTATTTTTGTAAAGTATATTATACGGCCTTTGCATTGAATGTAAAATTATATTATCTGTATATGAAATTACCCCTGATAGGGGTATTTGAAATTGCAATTCTCGGTAATAAAAACAACGGTCGAGTAATAACCCTATCTTGTACGGCCCACAAAGACAGACAGATGAACGGACGGACATTCGACCCTACGCGGACGGTTAGCAAATGTCCTGTACTATATACCCATGTATATATTATAATTCTATACTACCCTGTTATTAATACAGTCTTTGTCAAAACACATGAAATCGACCCGTTTTTGTAGCAAAATATAGATTCAGAGGAGAGAATTCACTGCACGTACCGTCGGACAAACACGTTAATACGGCAATATCTTGTGTTTTGGTAAAGAATATTATAGGGCCTTTGCAATTAATGTAAAATTATATTATATATCTATGAAATTATGCCTTATACGGGCATTTGAAATTGCCATTTTCATTAAAGAAAACAACAATCGAGTAATAACCCTATCTTTTACGGCCCGCACAGACAGACAGATGAACGGACAGACATTCAACCCTACGCGGACGGTTAGCAAATGTCCTGTACTATATACCCATGTATATTTCATAATTCTATACCATCCTGTTATGGATACAGTCTTTGTCAAAAGTCATGAAAAACGACCCCTTTGTATAACAAAATTTGGACTCAGATTAGAGAATTTCCTGCGCGTACGGTCGGACAAACACGTTAATATTGCAACATCTGGTACTTTTGTAAAGTATATTATAGGACCGTTGCACTGAATGTAAAATTATTTTAAATATCTATAAATTATGCCTTAGACGGGCATTTGAAATTGCATTTTTTACTTTCCGAATAGCTGAATTTGGCCGTTTTTAAGCTGTACGGACGGACGAATGTTCAAAGAATTGATGTAAAAATAACACTCAAAAGAGACTAAAACGGCCTGATTTTCACAAATTATAGCAATTGGGACATAGGGAACGGCGCGAACAGACGGACGAACAGCCGTATGCAGTATATTAAAATACCAGCTTGTGGAGACTAACTTGCTTTATACATACACGTAGGTTTAAATAAAAATAAACGTATTTAGAGCCCAGGGCTCCATTAAATAGGGCCCAGAATGTGCATTTTGGACTCTTTAGCGGTTGTCTAGGATCGAACATTATTTTACCCAACTTTTTCGATGGCTTTCGGTAAAAAAATTAGTACCAATAGAATAAGTATACTAAGATCTACATATTCATTATAAATTTAGTGAGCAGACATATCGAAGTCTGTTCAGAAATGACGGTCAAAGTTCGTGAAATTCGGAAATTTTCGCGATACCTAGCTAATTCAAGACCTCGCACAGACATACATAAGAACGTACAGACCAATATATTTATGCATAAAGTATGCCCAAGAACTGTTCTTCATATTGGTATAAAGATATAAAGAATATATGCAGGGAGTATGTAATAATAAGACCCCCAAAACCGCGGAAATCGCTAACGAACAAAGGACCGATTCGGCGTCAAAATGGTTTTCGCGCTCGGACGGACGAACACCTACACCGGGGAACATACATTTAGTGCCATTTTAAAGGGCTAGTTAGTAGATCCACCTCGGTGCAAAAAATTTGAAAAAATATTGAAAATTGGCTGAGATATCAGGTTCCAACCCCTTAAAATGACTCAATCCGGAACCATTTAGGGGTTTCTGTGTCAACACTGGCAACCTCATTAAAACTCCGAGTTGACATGTGGTTTGTACTTATTTTTTACATCTTGAATAGTTCTACAAGTAAATGAAAAAATATTATGGAAATATTAATTAATAAGCGCGTCATGAACGTTTGATGTAACAGGTGCAAATATGAAAGTGTCTGTTTTTAACATGTTTTTTTTTTTAAATTTTAATGAGAACCCGTAGAGCTAGAATATCAAACGATATATGTCATTTTGTAGGTCTTAATAATCCGTCAAAGGATAAGTTTTTATTGCCCAAATACGGCCAGGGACACTTCAACCACCAAACCCTATCAAAATTCAGTCTAGAAAATGCGATAACTTCCTTATATGGAAGTTTTCGGAAATAATACTTGAAGGATCTAAAGAACTTTTGATGCCGCATCTTGAAATCGGGCCATTTTTGGCCGAGTTACCTGCCGCCGCTGGACAAGGTGTGTTCCGTGTTAGTTGTTACGTTTGCTTCTTGAAGCTGTGCTAATTGCAGATCTGTTGTACTTATATTCACATATCGTATAGAGGAGGGTGCCAGCTGACGGAAAATGTCTATTTTAGTAGGTAAAGGCAAACAGTTAAGCTCAAGTACCGCATCTATTTCGGCAATATTTGAGTGACTTTTGATGCATTGTGTTACATGGGGGCGACTTGTAGGTCAGCTAATGGAAGATCTGTTGTACTTACACGAACGTACCGTATATAGAAGGGTGCCGGCGACAAGAAAATGTTGTAAATGTGGCTACAGATCAATTACATAATACAGTTAGGCAAGATCTGGGGGAATTTTTATGCAATGTGTTACATGGGCAACGTGTAGGTCAGCTAATTGAAGATCTGTTGTACTTATATTAACATGTGCTACAGAGGAGGGTGTAAGCTACACGAAAATGCATAGTTTTACTAGGTATAAGCAAACAGTTCGGCTCCAGATCAATGACATAATCCAGTTAGGCAATATTTGAGTGAATTTTGATTGCATTGTTACCTGGACCCGTTGTAACTCGGTTGATTGAAGATCAGTTGTACTTATATAAACATATAGTATAGGGTAGGATCCAAGCTAGTAGGGAATGTATTATTTTAGCAAGTATAAGAAAACAGTTTGGCTCCAGATCGCTAACAGCATCCAGTTAGGAATGTTTAAGTGCATTTTGATACATTGGGTTACCTGGACTCGCTGTAACTCAGTTAATTGCAGATCTGTTGGACTTATATGAACATACAGTATAGGGGAGGGTGCAAGCTAGTAGGAAATGTATTATTTTAGTAAGTATAAGCAAACCGTTTGGCTCCAGATCACTTACAGCATCCAGTTAGGCACTATTTGAGGTCGTCATTTTGATGCATTGGGTTACTAGCTGGACCCGTTGTAAAATTACAATTATATTTGAATACTTAATGCTTTTTGATGCATTCTTAGTCTAGTATAAATCATCTCTGTAGCTCTTACAATTGAGTAATTCTTAAAATCGTTTATCGTTCTGTGTGTATTATAGTTTAGTCAAGGGAAGTAATTCATGTCCCTCTTTCTGCATTGGTTTTTCTGCATGAATTGCCTCCCATTGACCGTCATTATTTTTGTTTGCGCTTATATGTATGTATATTTATGGATACCTCAAGCTCCCAAAACTATACGTAATCGAACGAAAGCGTAGAACTAAAGTTTTCCAGAATACCTACCTGGACAGCCCTACAGTCATGCGAAATTAGATCCAGATTGGACGAGAAATAAAAAGGTTACAGCCTATTAACCGAATATATACCTAACCTTTTGGTTGGCATTCGGTTAGGGCAAATAAGTGAATGATAAACAGTGTTGATCCAGATCAGAAACATTGGCGTAATTTAAACTTTTAATATTTGAACATAATCGTAAGCCCTACACTCCTGCCCAATTTGATCCAGATCGGATAAGAAATAGAAAAGTTACAGTCTATAACCCGCCTATTACCCAGATGCAGCTCTCTAGGGGGGAGCTTCAGCTCCCAAACTATCAGTAGTTGAACTAAAACGTGAGACTCAAATTACACTCAAACACGAGCCCTACAATCCTGCAAAATTTAAACCAGATCGGATAAGAAATAAAAAGGTTACAGCCTATTACCCGCCTAGTACCCAGAAAAGGCAGCTCTCTTGGGAGAGCTCCGTCTGCCAGACTATATGTAATTGAACATAAACATAAGAATAAAAATTACTCAGAAATCGCAGCCCTACACTCATGCCAAATTTAATCCAGATCGTATAAGAAATGAGGAAAATGACAGCCTATACTCGCCTATTACCAAGAGCGATCTTTCTTGGGAGAGCTCCCGCTCTAAAACTAAACGTAATTGAACATACACGTAAGGATAGCATTTACTCACGAACAATAGCCCTACGATCATGCCAAGTTTGATCCAGATCTGTTAATAAATAAAAGAAAGTTACAGCCTATTTCCCGCCTGTTACCCAGAGGGAGCTCTCTTGGGAGAGATCCCACTCCTAAACTGAACGTAACTGAACATAGACGTAAGTATGAAAATTACTCAGTCACGGTAGCCACACAACCATGCCAAATTTGATCCAGATCGTATAAGAAATAAGAAAAAGTGACAGCCTATTACCCGCCTATTACCCAAAGGGAGCGCTCTTGTGAGAGGTCCAGCTCCCAAACTATACGTATTTCATCAAAAGCTGAAACTATATTAACATATAGTATAGCGGGGGAGGGTCCAAACTAGTAGGAAATGTATCATTTTAGTAAGTATACGCAAACAGCTTGGCTCCAGATCACTTACGGCATCCAGTAAGGCACTATTTGAGTGCATTTTGACGCATTGGGTTACCTGGACCACTTGTAACTCGGCTAATTGAGAATCTATTGTGCTTATTTTAGCGTCTCGTACGTAGAAGGGTCGGGGCTACAGGAAAATGTTTAGTTTTAATAGATGTAAACAATCATTGTGGCTCCAGATCCCTTACGGCATCCAGTTAGGCAATATTTGAGTGCATTTTGATGCACAGTGTTACCTGGACCAGTTGTAAATCGGTTCATTGAAGATCTGTTTCGCTAATATTAACATGTAGTACAGGGGAGGGTGTAAACTAGAAGGACATGTATAGTTTTAGTAAGTATAAGCAAACAGTTTGGCTCCAGATCACTTACCGCGTCCAGTTAGGCAATATTTGAGTGCTGCATTTTGATGCATTGGGTTACCCGGACCACTTGCAAGTCAGCCAATTGAAGATCTGTTGTGCTGATATTAATATGTATTATAGGGGAGCGTCCGAGCAACTAGGAGATGTATAGTTTGAGTAGGTATAAGCAAACAGTGAAGCTCCAGACCATTGGGGACTGCGCCAATATGTGTTTATTTGTGCATTGTGTTACGTGGGCGACTTGTAAGGCAGTAGTTGAGGCTATGTTATATAACAGGGTTAGCTTTGCCACCTTTGCGTCTGGATTGACCGTAACTCTGACAACATTACTCCGGGGTATGGATAGAAAGGGCTGAGTGTAACAAACCGTTTAAATTTCGAAAATCGGAGCAAATTTGAGCGAGTTATGGGCCTTTACTCCAGGATAAGGGTCCAGTCATGGATCGGTAGGGTATAACCCTGTACCTTAACCCCGGGGTTACATCGTCCACCTTTACTCCAGGGTTAGGGTCCAGTCCTAGATCGGTAGGGTATAGGCAGGGTTAGGGTTAGGGTATAGGCACTTTGGCGAGTTGTCCAGGGTGGACATGTCCACCCCTAGTCTGATTGGCTGAATAAGTCACGTGGGATCTATTATTAGTTAACGATACCACGTGGTGATAGAGTTTATTTATAATCTTTATATTTGAAAGGCTTCGTCAATGCCAGTTGAGTGTTGCCGTGGAAAGGAAGTTATTGCGAGTTATTTGCAAAGGAATTTAATGTGATTTATTTGTGGATTAAACTGGATTTAAATATATTTGAATATGTGTTTGTTGTGTTGTGTCTGTCCTCTGCAGATGCCTTTTTAAAATTTAACTATTTATTTGGCCGAGTTACATGCCGTTGACGTTTTTAAAACTCTCTTGGGAGGGCAGAAGCTCCCGAAATATAGTTGGAGCTGAATGTAAATGACATTTCCTCTGGAAAGATTGGATAAATTAACGCACTTTGAAAATCTAAAAATTGTGTTTTGGATCAATTTGTAGGCGATATCTACCAAAGCAGAAGAGATAGATTAAGCAAATAATATGTAGGGATCCACATTATTTAGTAACGTTTGGCATGGATAGATAGAGCTGAGTGAGACAAACGCGGAACCGTTTAAATTTTGAAAATCGGAGAAGATTTGAATAAGTTATTGGCTCTGAAAGTCTGTACTATATGTATATATACAGGGGAGATAAGTATTAAGAGTATTCTCCCTTTATGAGGCTATATAATATCAGAGTTAACTCTGAGTAAGGCTTGTTACTAAAAATAGATTCCTTTGTTATGAATATGACCGAATCAAACAAAGAAGAGTTAACCTACATACCTTTGGTTACCTTAACTCTTGGTACAATGTCTATAACCATCTATTACCCTGTATTACCCTCCTTGTGAAAATGGCTATGGAGACTTGAATATAAAAAGGAGGGTTAACCTACCGACCCTTGATAACGTTAATTCTTGGTTACAAGTTTATTACCCATTTAATCCTAACCCTCTATTACCCACTATTACCATAAGCCTTATGAAAATGACTATGGAGAGTTAACCTACCTACAACAAACCTATTACTCTCTATTACCTTCTATTATCCTCTATTACCCTCCATTACCCACTAAAACTAACACACTCTATAACCCACTATTACCCTCTATTACCTTCTATTACCCTCTATTACATTCTATTACCCTCTATTGTCTTGTATTACCCACTAACATTCTATTACCCTCTATAACACTCTTTTACCCTCTATAACCTCCTATTACCCTCTATTACCCACTAATATTCTATTACCCTCTATAACACTCTATTACCCTCTTTTACCCTCTATTATCCCCTATTAACTTCTATTACCCTCTATTACCCTATATTACCCACTAACACTCTATTACCCTCTATAACCCTCTATTTCCCTCTATTACCTTCTTTTACTCTATATTACCCACTAACATTCCATTGCCCTCTATAACACTATTACCCTCTATTACCTTCTATTACCCTCTATTACCTTCTTTTACTCTCTATTACCACTAACATTCCATTGCCCTCTAGGATTAGGGTTAGGGTTAGGTTAGGGTTAGGGTTAACGTTGAAAGGGTTCTAGGTCCCCAAGTTCCTTAGACCATGGGGTCCCCCAGTGGACTAGGTGGGTCCCCCATCTGTCTGGTCTAGTTGGGGACCTATGGTCTGTTGGGTCCCCGGAGAGGACTAGGGGGTTCCCAAGTCACTGGGACTAGGGGGTCCCCAGTTGACTAAAGGGTCCCCAAGTCCTGGACTATAGGGTCCCCCTATTAGACTAAGAAGGGAGTTTAGGGGAGGGAGACATATTGATGTTGTGCTTTCTGTCTGTCTGTCCGTCCGTCCATCCGTCTGTCTGTCTGTCTGTCTGTTAAAATTCTTGGGCAGCTAACTGCTACACTATTAGAGGGATTTACTTCAAACTTAACATATATGAACCAGCTATATCTGAGGATGGTCATGTGGTTTGGAATTTTGGCTGCAATAATTTTGACTGAAATTAAGGCCCTTTGTAGTTTTCCTTATATAGAATATTTAGCGAAAAAGTCTTGTGCAGCTAACTCCTCCTACATTATTTGAGGGATTTACTTCAATCTTTTACATACATGAATCAGCTATATGTGAGGATGGTCATGTGGTTTGGAATTTTGGCTGCAACAATTTTGACAGAAGTTTGGATTTTTTGAAATATGAAATTTATAGGGAAAACTAGTGTTTATAGATGTCTACAAAAGTTTACAGATAACCAATCTATATGTGATGCACAACCAATCTATATGTATCTATAAGTTAGTGACGCACAACCAATCTATATCTATATGTGAAATCTATATGTGAAGGTGGTCATGTGATTTTGAATTAAGCTGTTAAACTCTTGGTTACAATGTTCATTCCTCTTATGGGGGCGGGGTACCGGGGGGAGACGTGTTTTTTCTCAAAAACAAACTCTAGTCTTACCTTAGAATACACAGTTGACTTCGACGGACCAGTCGAAGGCACAGTTGACTGTGACTCCGACTGATCTGTTGAAGGCACAGTTGACTGTTCTTTATAAAGGGTTTGATATACGTCATCTCCACAATCATAATATCTTGCAAGTTCGACCGCAAAAATTTATAAAAGGTTGGTTCTAATAGTGAAACTTTCTTTGCCGTCTTTTAGTCCAGTGTTGTTAAGAATTTCTTGATTTAAATCTATTTTGAAGTGTTTCAACTGTTTTTCTAAAGCGCTATGGATACTAACAAAGCATGTGTTTTCGATGAAAGACCTGTTGCTTTTGCTGTACCTCATGGCCTCACTCATATAATCCTCGTACGGCCTTGAGGTAAAGGATTGCATGAGATCCAGTACCAATTGATCTCTGGTAAGAGCATGGGGCATTCCTGGGAATTTGTATGTCCTGGTGAATGGTCCATGTTCCTGTTCACTCTCTTCACTATCAGAACCTTCATTAAGACTTGCCTGATTTATTAAATGCACCGTCCTCGCACTGTCTTGCTTGCTCTGGTAAACCTGGTAAAACTTATCGGCGGTTGTTTCCCTGTGTTTAAGATGGTCTGCAATGGCTTTTGCCATATTAGAGTCCTTAGCCTGTCCTTGACACGTTATTGCTTGTCGGTTTCTATTAGCATTAAGCCTGCCGTACAAGCCCTCCCCACCACACTTTTGCCACGCACGTTGAAGGTAATAGTTGACTAAGGTCTGTGTGGAGATAGGTATTCCTCTGTTTTGCCTAAAAAGTCGGTCATCCTGATCTCCAAAAGTACTCTTCACATAATGGGTCATGCCCGGGAGCATGCTATAATCTTTGGGTTTCACAACAATTATAGCAGCCCCACTGGATGCAGAGGTCTTGTGCTTTGTTACCGATATTGTTCGGTATTTCATATTGATAATGGAGGACACCCTCAAGCCGTTAGAAACAATTAAGTACAACACTAACGTATTCCTGAACTCAGTGAAATACTTAGCTGGTTGCTCCTGGAATCTTTTGTAGATCTCTTTAATGTCATCCCTTTTAATGACGTATAGCCTTGCCTCTTCCGAGGGCAATTCTTCTGCGGCAGTATCTGCCACCTCTACTTGTCGTTGTTGTTGCAATTTAGCAAGTCCTCGCATTGAATTGCACAAAAAAGTACTTGTTTGTTCCAACTCTTTTGGACAAGCATACTTAATAGAATTTAACACCAGAAGGGAAGATGAGTTGAACGTAACGACCTTGGATTAAGGTATAAACTGTTTATTTCAAATCGACGTTTCGACCAACACTAGGTCTTTTTCAAGATACAAAATATACAAAAAATCATTCTAAAGTACATAAATTGCGGTGTTCTTTGGTCACATGACTTATTCTAAAAATGGTAATAATTGTTTATTTGTGACGTCATAATGAAAGATTTTAGACTGTAACTATGGGTATGAAATGATAGGCATGAATTTATGTCTATAAACATGATAATAAAGATGAAAAATTGGTGTCAACGTTTGTTATTGTGTGTTTTTCCCTAATTCAGAAGTCCGTATATGGAATATACAAAAATAGTTCCCATTTTCTGAGAGTCGTATTCATCCAAGCAGATGGTAGTGTTACTCAGTGAAATCTGTATACTTTCGTCGTCCTTGTTTGTATGGTTGGACGTTTCTAGTATGCTGTTTGGCTCGTCTGGGTCCTGGATTGGTGATAGTAGGGTTGGAACTTTGGTCATCTCACGTAGAAATCGGTCCGTGTTGTTGGGATTGTACGTGGATCTGGGTCCGTTTTTTGCTGGTACCGTGCGGAAATTGGGTTGGCACTCAAATGGGGGTGTCCAGGTTGTTAGTTTCTCGATTTTTGGCGGCTGTACGATGGCTTTCTCGAATACTGTGATGTCAAGATTATGTATGCATTTACCGTGTCTCTTTATTTAAAGTGTCTCATCTGGCGTATAGTCTACTGCAATGTGGGCATATGAATTTAGCAAACTGCAAATATACGATCTAACTGTTCCCGGCTGCTTATTCTTCATCAATGAGATAATGAATTTGTTTATGGTGGTTGAATTAATTTCATCCACCGAACCAATGTTCTGATCTGTGTGAGGTGCTGTGCCGCCGCATTTTCGGGTTTCATCCCCCCAGTCAGGGACATCATGTGCCCTTTGTATTTTTACAGTCTTGGCTGCTAAACACTAGGTTTCAATGGTTCACTTTCGGCTTCCACATCACCTTACTCCTGCAGCATACTATATGTCACTCTCGACGTCGGCACTCCACTCGTGCCGGGTGTCTGATCTATACTTTCATCTTCCACATCACCTGACTCCTGTAGCATTATGCATACTATATGTCACTGTCGACGTCAGGAATCCTTTCGTGCCGGGTGTCTTATCTCCAAACGTGCCTGCAACCTCCTTCTGTATAATAGGCTGCTCCTCTTCTGATAGTGAAGTATCGCTAAAGTGCAGCAAAAGGTCTGAATCGTCCTGCATTTCCTCTGCTTGCAATCCGTTCTCCAGGAAATGTGTGTTCACTGGGTTCCTTGTTATCTATAGAAACGTATTGTTAAACTTTGAATATCTTCTTCTGAAACTGGAGAATTGTGCTTTTTGTCACTGTTTAGGTGGCCCCAGTCGGCCTACTCTGTTGTGACATTGGTGTCGCCTTGACCTCCTCCTCCAAGTCATTCAAGTAGAGGTACTGATCCTCCTCTGCTGTTGTATCTTGTGCGAGCCAACTTTGTGACAGGTGTTCTCCAGAACACATTCATCATCCGAAGAAATTTGTCGGCGTATATATTCAGTATACTATACCCTCTGCGTCTTTCTTTCCTATTGCACAGCCAAACTTAATGTTCAACAGCCTTTTGATATCATTATTGTGGCCTGATTTCACAGCATTTGTAGGAGTCTTCAGGTTTTCTGTGTCACTTGAATGAGATCCTGCTGTTAACAGATTGGCCTTAACAATATTATTGAAAATAATAGGCTTCAGGTAAACCGACATGCAAAAATTGGTACCAGATTCCTTCCTTAGGGTACACAACATCCTGTCTCATTATCTGTGAGGTATAATTTCATCTCTTGAATTTATTTCCAATATTCTTCTCCATCCACATATTCCTCAAGCTCACTATCAAAGGGTCCTCTCAAGCCACTTTTCCAATATCATTATTATTCATGTACTTGAAAATCTCTTACTAGGGCTGGAGAGGTATTTCCCTAGTAAACATAAGATGACTGAAACATGTTTGATCATTTTTAGCTTGTCCGTTTCGAAGAAAAGTCGAGCTATTGTGATCACTGGGTCGTAGTCGCGGTGGCGGCGTGCAAAAACTTTAATGTAGCTCATTACTCGAAAAGTATAAGAGGCATCAATATGAAACGTCATAGGTTAGTAGATATCATTAAGGGGAAGGCCCTTACATAAGAACCAAAACTCTTGATTTCAAAGTTATGGAGTTATGGCCCTTCATCGTTTTCAATTTTTAGCTCATCTGAGCAAAGCTCAGGATGAGTTTTTGGGAGACTTGAATGTCTGGCGTCCGTCGTCAACAATTTGCTTGTGAACACTCTAGTGGTCATAATTGTAGTCCAATATTCATGAAACTTGGTCAGAATAAATGTCTTGATAAAATCTTGGACGAGTTCGAAAGTGGGTCAAGTTGGGTGAAAAACTAGGTCACTAGGTGAAATAGTAGGAAAACCTTGTGAACCCTCTAGAGGTCACATTTTCAGCCCAATTTTCATGAAACTTGGTCAGAATGATTGTCTTGATAAAATCTCGCAGGAGTTTGAAAAGTGGGTTACTTAGGGTAAAAAACTAGGTCACTAGGTCAAACAGTAGAAAAACCTTGTGAACACTCTAGTGGTCACAATTTTAGTCCAATCTTCATGAAACTTGGTCAGAATGAATGTCTTGATAAAAAAATCTCGGACGAGTTCGAAAGTGGGTCAAGTGGGGTTAAAAACTAGGTTAAACAGTAGAAAACCTTGTAAACACTCTAGTGGTCACAGTTTTTGTCCAATCTTCATGAAACTTAGTCATAATGATTGTCTTGATAAAATCTCAAACGAGTTTGAAAGTGAGTTATGTGGGGTTTAAAATGATGTCACTAGCTCAAATAGTAGGAAAACATAGTGAACACCAAAGAGGTCACATTTATAGCCAAATCTGCATGAAAATTGGTCAGAATGATTGTCCTAATAAAATCTTTGACAAATTTGAAAGTGAGTTATGTGAGGTCAAAAAGTAGATCGCTGGGTCATATCTTAGAAAAATGTAGTTAACACTCCAGTGGTCACATTTTTAGCACAGTCTTCCTCAATCTTGCTCAGAGTGTGTGTCGTGGTGATATCAAGATTGAGTGTGATCATGGGTTGGATGGGAATAAAAAGTAGGTCACTAGGTCAAATCTTAGAAAAATTACTCTAGATGGCACATTTTTAGCCCAATCTTCATTGGTCAGAATCATTGTCTTGATAAAATCAATATACTAAATTTTTTAAAATCTTGTTCTGCAGAACCACTGCTCATGATCCACTATCAACATTGTTCAAGTATTGTACCTAAGGTCAATATTGGCCCTACCCATGGGCTACCCAGCAAAAATCTTAAATCTATGGTAATCAGATGAGCGATTAAGGGCAATCTTGGCCCTCTTGTTTTAAATTTAGCTGGACAAGTACCAAATCAGACGAGCGTTGGCGCTGCACGCAGCTCTTGTTATATAACGTTAAACATGTTTTTCATGTTCTGTAGAGGTGTAGCAATAGGTCCAACTATTGAGCTATCACATAAGTTGAGCTTGCAATAGTAATAGTTTGATTCTGACTATTGAGAACTATTGCCAATAGTTAATTCAACAATCGATAGTTTCAATAGTTTATTTAAGTACAGTGGAATCACTTATCGATCATATGAAAAGAAAACGCCCATCTCTCATTTGAGTCTACCCTGTTTGCAAAGATATGCAAACATGTTTGTTTTTTATCATTTAGATGGTTAAATGACATGCATAATTATGTATTTGTGTTGCTTTGTGTTCTGCTTTTATCATTTCAATTTCCTACCTCTGCCTGGCTTTCTCTTTTCAGAAGTTGGTGCATCAATGAGATTTTGCAACATTCCTGCACCCTTTTTCGGTGTGCATTAAATGTTTTTGCGGCAAAATGTTTGCCTCTAGCTTCTGCTAGAGCAACAATGTTTAATTTGAACTTCGCGGTAAATGAACGCTTCGGTGCCATTTTGTATTCTTGTAACAAGTAAAAACTACAAAATGATAATGGTATGAACCTTTAATCAATGGGACTCAAGCGCAGATTTAGAGGGGCGCGGGGCTGGTGTACGCCCCATAAAATTGCCCAAACACACTGTTTTAGTAATTTTATTAGACTTAGACCTAATAAAAATCAATAAAACAATGATTTAATCTGAGTTTAGCAAACTTTTCAAGGTATGCAACAGCCTAACAGTCCGTTACGCTCTTTCTATACGCCCACCTAATAAAGGTGGTCGTATATTGTCGTGGCCCTGTCCGTCCGTTCGTTCGTTCATCCGTTCGTCCGTCAACGTTTTGTTTGTCCGCCGTTTTCTGGAAAAACTGTTTGACAGATATTAATGAAACTTCACACAAATGTTTAATGCATCAAGATCTGAAGCTGAGTTGATTCTGAGGTTCATTTGATTTTTCGTTTCAGAGGTATGGCCCTTGTCCTTAAAAATAATGCAAATACATGCAAATAGTTTGTCCGCTGTTTGCTGGGAAAACTATTTGAGAGATATTAATGAAACTTCACACAAATGTTTAATGCATCAAGATCTGAAGCTGAATCGATTCTGAGGATCATTTGATTTTTCGTTTCGGAGTTATGACCATTTTACTTAAAGAATAATGCAAATATATGCATATAATTTGTCCGCTGTTTTCTGGGAAACTGTTTGACATATATTAATGAAACCTCACACACATGTTTAATGCATCAAGATCTGAACGAAGCTAAGTCAAGTCTGAGGATCATTTGATTTGTCGTTTTGGAGTTATGGTCCTTGCACTTAAAAATAATGCAAATCTACGCAAATATGAGGATGGCCATAACTTTTTCATTTGAAATGATATTTACTTTTTTATATGATTAAACCTTAATATGAATCTTCACATATATTGCGGGGGTTTTGGTATGTCATTTTATTCTAAAGTTATCTATATGTATCTATAAGTGACGCACAACCAATCTGTATCTATATGTGAAGGTTGTCATGTGATTTTGAATTAAGCTTGATTATCATAAAAGTTGTTAAAACGCAACTCTTGGTTACAACGTTCATTCCTCTTATATTTACATTCGCCCTGCAACGTCCTTATATAACCTTATTCTAAAAAGAAAGGTGTATTTTCCATTGAACGTTCATTTCAATACCGGTTTGAGCCGGTTCTCCTTTTCCAAGAATTCCGCTGTGTAAGCGCGGAGTATTTGAAATGTGGCATCTTTTTACTGAGAATTATCGCTTGAATACATAATATTGCCAACTTTAACAGCCGTGGCGTATCAAAATATATTATCAAGTAATGAGTGAAGCATAAATAAGTCAATGTCCTTACCGTTAACAATGAAAAATCCGAGAATAAAATCCAACGTTGTGACCTGCTTGCGATCAAGCATGGCGATTGAGTAAATTGGCTTCGACACCGCGACCTACATTCCAAAGATTACAAAGATTCAAAGATAAATGTCTCTGCACAGACAATTGATTTTCAAATACAACGTATTGAGCTAGATAAAAAACAAATCTCATTTATTACCTTACTTTTGACACTGATAACAGCGGCCCGGTAGGGTTTTCCCATTTAATTTGGCCACAACCAAATCGCCAGCCTTGTAGTCCTAAGGATCCTTCCATTGGCTTCAAAATGGTTGCTGTACTTTGTACGCTATATTTCCTCTCGCCGAAATACCAGAACAACGTAATGACAAACGTTATCCAGGACATCCATTCTTTATCAATAAGAATCACCGATATTTACGACAGATTTTCCTGTATTGATTTTCGATTCTGAAATTGAAAGTTCCGCGTTTGTCTTAGCCAATCAAATGGCCAGTTCTATAACAGCATCATGCTAATCCGAATACCTCCGAATGTTTCGTCTGTAGAAGCTGGCGCCTTGCCTATATTGACCAATGAAAATCGAGTTTACGAAAGGCACTTCGAAATTAAAGAGAATTTCATAAATAAAAGATTCCTTTTTAAAAAAAAAACATTGCGTCGGATTATCGTTTAGATGGAAAAGTAGTAAAGTCAAGCAGGCAAAGCCACATGCAAGACGCAACCACCACCAAAACACCGATAGACAGCATGACACACACACACAACCACACACCCAAACGCACACGCACACACACACACACACGAAATGAACACAGAAAACACCAAAAGACACACAAGAACCAGGGACAAACGTTCCACAACATGAACAAACCACAAGCACAAAGACGCAATGCAAACAAAAGACCCATGTTTACTTGGTAATCCGTTTTTCATCGACTGAACATACTAGAAACATTTTTATGCATATTTTCACGACGGGTTCCAACAATTCAACAATCCGCTGGTAGGTCTACTGGTAAGTTAATTGTTCCTGAAACTGTCTACTTGGGGGTGGCTACATGGTGGTTTTGTAAACACATTGAAATTGGCATATATGGTTTGAGAAGTTCTGGCAAATTCCGTGAAAATCTGACTCTGTTCACGAAATTAAAACCTCATTGGGCTGCGAAAGCAGCCCACACTGATACGGCTTTGAATTTTGACGATGCGTTTCTGCGGTCCTGTGTTTCTATAAAAGCCAATCTTTTTAATAAATACGGTTTACTGTGAGACAAGTTTTTATTTATATATATACATTTATTTTATTTATTTTCATTCATATATTTTTCTCAGCATATTTCAGGGTTATTTCTTTCTTTTCTGCATGATACAGTTTCAGTGAAAATACTAGTGAATGATATATAAGTGATTTAAATCACTGCCCAAAGATAGCTGTCAGCGTGGTCTAAGGGATATAACGATGGACTAGGAATCGTGAGGTCGTGGGTTCGATCCTCGGTGGAAGCTGAACTATTTTTTTCTTTCATATTTTCTTAGCACCCTTAGTATACGTGCTTTTGTTTTAAAACCATTTTGTACATAAAAAAATAAGTCCTTTGTTTGCATTTTGGCTTTGTTAAAGTTATTTAGCAGAGACCTTTTACTCGTGGTTTCATTGACCGTTTTGCATATTTCACCATTGTGCATGAATTTGCTCCAACTTAAATGTATTATTATCTTATACCACGAAGTAAATACATTGTATTTACTTCGTGCTTATACTAACCTTCTTAATTTGGGGAAAATAAAAGTGAAAAAAGTTAATGGGCATTGAATCGGTCTGTTGGAATAATTTCATGTAGACTGTAAGTATGGGAGTTTGTATGCCTTGTGAACATCACTGTGTGTGTGTTTCAGCAAATGAAGAACATTGATCTGTGACGTAATGTGTATTAATGGTGTCAAACACAGGTATTATGCATCATGGCTCATTAAAACATTCTCCCGTTTCTGCTACATGTATTAATTCATACATAACAGTCATGTTTTCCCAATATTGCTCCCTCTTTTTCTTCTATCCTGCTTGAATACATGTTACGCAGCCATTTTACGCTTGCGTAAAACCTTGCTTGTTCTCCCATGTGTCAGTTTCGAAAATGCATGCTCATCGTTGTGCCTTGAGACATAGTACAGTTACACAATTAGTCTCTGTTGTGCCCGATACGAATCGAACATTTGTTTATTATGTCAGAACTGAAAGCAAATCCTTATTATTTAGAATATATTATTGTTTATCCGATCTACTGCAGTTGTCGTGTATCAAACAAATAAAAACGAATTAATACGTGAACTACACTTGAATATTATTATCTGCAGTTTCAAAACAAAAACCTAAAAAGGTGTTTATAGGGAAATGGTTCTCTAACTTATTAGTATACAACAAAGTTTTTTCCTCTCAAATTTTAAAAGCATGCCATTTCTCCCCACCATAACTTGTCTCATGTGGGGGCAGTTGAGATATGATGGAAGTACTGTTAACTCTTTCCCTCATAGAAACGTGTTTTCACGCATTTGCAATCAGAGCAGACCCAGATATGACGGCTCCTATAGGAGCCGTTTGATCAGGCCTGCTCTGTTTGCTTTTGACATGCTATAGATATCATTCTACAGTTTTTGTCCAAGCGAAAACAAATCCTTGGAACATTATATTATAGAATTTTAGCTAATAAATATTCATGATGTCATTATTTCTTACATGAATACAGAACAGGGAAAGAGTTAAAGTGACATCATAAATCCTAACATAACAACTTTTCCTTCAGGCAATGTTGATGTCAAGTGATATTTCAGCAATACATTTTCTTCAAGGCATTAGACTGAATCACTGGATTATTCAGAGACTGAAGAATACACCAAAATGAAAGAGAGTTTCAAAGGGCAGGTACAACCAGTATTTGAAACAGAGAGATCCACTTCAGCATGCTCCTGCATCATCAAGGAGAAGCATAGGCCATACTGCTAGCGAAATATATAGGCAGGGTAATAATTAATAATTCGTTTTTGGCTTGGTGGTTTCTCAAAGAAAAAAAGTTGAGGTAGATCTCGTTTTATATTCACCACTCTGGCAGTGGCATCGTCTACAAATTTGTCGACATGAAAAAAACTTAACCTTATCCATAATGTTTTACCATTTAAACTTGTTTGATAAAATGTCACATACGTGTTCCAAACCAAGGGCTGCAACTCTTTATTGACGGGACTCAGAAAATTACAGAAAATCCCTAACTTTTACCATATCTTCTTTTCTATTTAAGCTAATGAAATGAAACTTTAAAAATTATATTACTGTAATAAGAGGTACCGGTACGTCCTGACCCAGAGCCATTACTCTTTGAATCTATTTGACAAAATAAAGCCTCTTTAAAAATGACTTCGGCGGAGGACATATTGTATCGCGGAATTATTATTATTATACCACATTTATATAGCGCTCTTTTCATACAGGATATGTGCGTTCAAAAGCGCTTCACAAAGATACATTTTCTGTACAATAATGCGTAAATTACAGAACATTTAAAATAAAATATATTTAATACTTATATATAGATAAGAACAATAATAAAATAGAATTTATTTAGGACATTGGTAAATAAGCTACATCTTTTCCTTAAGTTTATCTGTCTGTTGAATGCAACATTCTATGCGCAGTGCCAGTACGTCCCATAATTTTGACCAATGAATGAATGGTACTCTGGAAGGAAATCATTACAATTTGCAAGACGACATTTTTATAGTTGGAGGTTCAGGGAAAAAAAGTTAAATGTGAAAGAAATGGAGGTTGTTTCTCAATATCTTGGTCATATACCGCAACATTACATTACCTTTGATAGAATAAGAATTGGAAATGAAACTTTCCATTCAAAAAGTTACAAGAGGGTTCATGCAAGAAATAGTTATACAGTAGCGTATAGAACAAAAGATGGGGTGAAACAAATTTGTCAAATAGAATTTTACATTCAGCTATTCCTTTTTTGTGAAGAACATCCTGAAATAAGAACGTCTTGCAAGTGCAAGTCTGTGAATGTTGCTGTTGTCAATATGTTTAAACCTCATTCTAATAGGGACATTTGCACTTTATCTGCTGATAAATTAAGTGGTGCTGATGTATCATATATTCAAGTTTGACATCGGACAAGTTGTGATGAGTTTTTAGTTGTTCCATTGGAGTCAATTCTGTATAAATGTGTCTTTATTGACATTGATGAAAAAAAATGAATTTGTGCATGCTTGTAAAATGCCAAATTACTTTGAAAAAGATTAATCCGGACATCTGCATGCCAACTGCATAAAATGTGGTACTATGTGTATATGTTTATTGATTATGATAATCAAATTAAGTATATTAGAGGAACTTTAGAATAGCATTTTTAGCCTAGCATGTACCCTCTTAGTGTTATTGGAGAAAATGTTACAATGCAACATATTTGGCTAAAAGCATTTACGGAATACAGTAAAGTTCCGCTAATGCGACCACCTAAAAGAGGTATAATTATGGGTGCTAGATGCAGGTGGTAGCTTAATGCAGGACAAAAGTAATGCAGAAAGCTCCTAGAGAAGCTTTTTGCATTACTTTTGTCCTGTATTAACACTGTGGTGCAAGCTGTACGGCCGCAAATGTTTAGACTTTTCTAAGATGGCGGACAAAACGGAGGCTGAAAGATAAGCATCACATTTTTACACTGTTTAAACTATATAGATTTTTCTTTCAGTCATTTTATTGGTGCCATAACACAGAATTATAATGCCCGTCAACAGCGGCGTACCCCATTATGGTTCATATCTTTGTGTAAGGCTCAAAATCTTCGGTAAACTTTGCAGAAACTGAAAGTCAGAAATCGAATCGAGAAGGACTCAATGATGTGTGGTGGATTGTCAGTAGGTAGAAGGTGCTGAGCATTTAAATATTGCTTCAATGTCAACAACTTACACAGCTGTAGCTAATGTCGCTGTGAGCTAAGCTTAAAATAGTTATAAATGTTTAGCTTTCAAGTACTGACTGCTTCAATGTTACCTTACACAAGTTCTCCTACTTTTAGAATTTATGTTCTTCACAACAGCAGGTGCTTGTGTGGCGGCCGTAAAAAGTCGCCTCATATCTAATTCTCACTGTTGTTATATTTTCTGGTCCTGTGAGATCATGGAAGTTGTCGAGCTTCCATATACTGCTTCAATGTTATCTTGCACAAGTTATAGAATGATGATAAATGTTGTGAGCTGAACTGTTAAGACAATCAAGTTGTAGAGCTTCCAAATACTGCTTCAATGTCACCTTAAACACAGCACTAGTTTATAATGCTGTAAGCTAGGCTGCTTCCATGTTATCTTACACAAAGTTTGTTAACTGAGCTGCTAGCAATCTGAAGCCGTTCGGCGTTGAACTTGTAGATGTTGCTTCAGTCTCATTTTCCACCAGTTCCAGTTACCTTGCTGAGAGTTGACCAGCAAGTCATTAAAGTTGTTGGAACTTTTAGACGTTATTTCAGTGTCATTATTTCCCATATAGCCTTCAGCTTTTACATGTATACACTAGCAACTTCTGTTGAGTATGAGTGACACTTTGAGTTTGTCCTGTTTGGACTCGGCTTTTTCGGGGTTCGATTCAGAAGACATTGAGCACGCTAAGTCTTCTAAGCCTTCAATCTGTGCTAACTAAGGCAGTTGTAGTTGCTCATGAGCCTCTGGCTTTACTCCAATAATGCCCCTCATCCCTCCCTAAACCTTGGACGAGGGGTCATTTTCCATCAAATCTAGTTCATCTTGCTGTCAGTTTCAAGTTGTTCAGCTTCTAGATGTTACTTCAGGGACACTTTTCACAGTTCTAATTCATGGAAGTTTGAGCTAGAATACCAATTGGTGGAAATGCTGTGCTTCAGTTGGTTGATATGTTTACTTTCACATTTTCTAGTCTGTTTTTTGTGACTCTGACTGCCAGTTAGTGGAAGGGCTACAATTTTAGATGCTACTTCAATGATACCTTACACCAGTTCTAGTCAATTTTAGTGAATTTGGCTGCCAGTTTGTGCATACCGGTATATTACATTTGTAGATGCTATTTCAATGTTACCTTACGCCCTATCTAAACGATATTGCTGCGAGACTGACCATGAGTTCTCAAGAGTTAACTTACTCCAGTTGTAGTTAACAGTTACTGTGTTGTTGGTGAAAGCTCTGAGCTTCTACATGCTGTTTCAGTGTTTACAAACTTCAGCTGGGTGGTGTTGTGAATGGAACTGCAAATAAGCTTCCCAATACAGTCATATGATACCCTTTCTGCACTATCACTTTGCAGTCACCGTGCATCGTCACACAAATGACAGAAGGTTCCTACACTATACATGTATTTGTAGACACTACAACATCGTCTATTGTCTTCCTGTCCTCTGCAGCAGACTGTCGTTGCAAAATATATTGCCAAACCTATGTAAATTACAGAGAAATATATATTACTTTCAATTGTATATCATTGATAGAAATGCCATCGATTTATCATAGATTCCCATCAGTCGATAAGATATTAATACTGGTTACAAAATATCGATACAAATGGAGGACAAATAAATACCTTTCCATTGGCAATATTTCTTACAGGTTGGTAACTTCTTAAATGAGAATTTGAGGATATACACCTTTATATAATTTTGTTGAAATTGTTTACTTTTCACACTAGGGTGGATGTAACTACAGAGCATAAACCATATTCATGTCTAAAAATCGATATTTCGTCGATATTTTTCCCACTGATATGTCACTACAGAAATTTCCCTCAATGACACCTCTACCTTTACTCCATAAATACACCTTTGCAAACAGAGTAGACAAAGATCAGACAGCTTCAGTAGGAGCAGTCTGATCAGGGTCTGCTCTGCTCGCTTATGATATAATATTAAAATGATTCTACAATTTCGACCATATGGCATATAGCAAATATTTGTGTGGAAATGTGCTATTTTAATATTTTAAATCTTATATAATTTCTTACATGAATATTCATGAAGTAAAGTGTTAACAAGTAAGCCTTTATGCATGTTTGTGTTGGGTTTAACATCTCACATACAGTACAGCAGTTATATTGTCTGGAACAATTTATTGCCTTGTTGATGATCACGAACCTCACGAACCTCACCATCGTTGAGGGAGTCTCATAATTGTAGACACATTAGAATTTAATAATAATAATAATAATAATAATGACTTTATTTAACGAGGCTACACATTTTGGTAAGCCCAATCTTCCATGTGGGCCTCAATACATTATATATATAAACATACATAGATCTAGAAGAACAAAAGTTTAGAAATTATACATTATACACAGAATAGCATTAAAAAATTAGTTAACCCTTTCCTTCATATAAATGCACTTTCACACATTTGCAAACAGACTAGACCCAGATCAGACAGCTCCTGTAGGAGCCATCTGATCATGGCCTGCTCTGTTAGTAGAGTTTGAATGTCTTTACTTTCTTAAATGGCTACAATGTTCCACCTTCCATATTTCATTATAACTAGGGTTTTTTTCCTATCAATATTCAGTGGATATTGAAATTTGGAATAAACATAGAACAGGGAAAGAGTTAACACAAATAATGAGGGGAAAAAATTATACATATATACATCATAAACATTTAGGCATTACCAGAGAACTTCCACTGAAGATATGATTTTTTAAAGGTACTCAGAGTATCAGAGTTTCTTATCAGAATTGGAAGGGTATTCCAAAGTTTTGGTCCAGAGTATGATAGAGACTTGCGAAAAAACTCTGTCTTAGGTTTGGGCACTTTCAGTTCTCCGTTTGTTGCTGATCTAAGATTTCTGCCATTGGATGAAAGCTGGAATTTTGTAAGCATATAATCTGGGAAATTTTCACAATGAAGAGATTTGTAAACAAAGATTGCCTTCTTGTAGTTAACTCTTTCTGGAAAAGTCATCCAATGCAGTTCCTGAAATAGTGTCTCAGATGGTGCATCAAAATCCTTATCCAAAATTATGCGAGCAGCTCTTTTCTGGAATTTTATTACCCGATTTTGAAGCTCTTGAGAACAATTACCCCAAATCGTACAACAATAGTCTAAGTGGGGGAGAATATAAGCATTAAAAAACAGTTTTCTTGTACGTATATTAAGAAACTGTTTTACCCTTAAAAGTAAATAAAGATTGGAATTACATTTTTTAAGGGTCTTTTCAATATGCTCTCTCCATTTCAGCCCATTATCTACTTGAACTCCAAGAAGTTTTTCTATTTCACTGTATTCTATATAAATATCATTCAACTGAAGTTTCTCATTTGATGACTTTACTTTATTTAACACATGGTGAGATGAAGATATGAACATGGCTTTCGTCTTCTGTGTATTGAGTAACATTGCATTGTCTTTACACCAATTTTCTACAGTTACAAGCTCACAGTACACTTTGCATTAAATCCTGAACAGATTCAATTGACTCTCCATCTATAGTAAGGGAAGTATCATCAGCAAACATGTTTGTATTTGAATTATTCAGGTGCAAGGGAAGGTCATTAATGTATATGATAAACAACAATGGACCTAACACAGAGCCTTGTGGGACTCCAGATAAAATATTTAGAGATTCTGAGAGTTGACCAGAGAAATTAACTTTCTGGGATCTGTCCATTAAATATGACTCAAACCATTTCAGTGAAGATGATGACATATTGTAGCAAGCCAATTTTTCAATAAGTAACGAGTGATTAACTAGATCAAAAGCTTTTGTGAGGTCCAGAAAAATTGTACCTACAACTTTGTTATCATTAATGGCACCTATCCAGTTATCTACAATACAAGTAAGAGCAGTCTCACAAGAATGATTTGACCGAAAGCCAGACTGATGTAAATGCAGTAATTTGTGCTTCTCAAGAAACTGTTTAAAATGATCACATACATGTTTTTCAATAACTTTTGATATAACGGGTAGAATTGAGATTGGTCTGTAGTTATTTATTTCGGACTTAGAACCATTTTTAAAGATTGGTGTAACTTTAGCTCTTTTGAATAGACTAGGGTATTTGCTGTGTCTGATACTGAGATTGATAATTTTTTGAAGAGGCTTTGAAATAACACTGCTGCTGATTTGTAAGAATTTTGCGCTTATTCCATCTAAGCCAGTTGCTTTACCTATATCAATTTTGTCAAGAATAGTTTGTATGTATTCATCAGTAATGAGTGGAATATGGAATATATCTTCATTTTTGCACTGACTGTCAATTTGATTCCTAATTAATACCCTATGGTTTTCCTGGAGACTAGATACTTGGGGTGATAATTTGAATACATTTGCAAAGAATTCGTTAAAAGTGTCTGCAGCATTTTTATTGTCTGTTATTGGGTTACCCTTCTCATCATCAATGTAGTGTATTTGTGTCTTAGATGGTTTTCCAGATAATTTTTTCAGATTCTTCCACAGGTTTTTTTGATCGTGTTTGCTCCCATTTATTTGTTTATTATAGAATTCTTTTTTAGATTCTGCACACAGTCTTTTAACTTCTTTTCTCCAGAATTTAAACAACTCAATATCTTGCTGTTTCTTGGCTCTATTTCTCTGCCTGATTGCCTCCTCAATTTCATCATTAAACCAGTCAGGTTGGTTGATATATTTAACCCTCTTTTGTTTAAGGGGTGCATGTTTGTTAAGTGCCACAGTAAAAGTTTGAACAAAGAAATCAAGAGCATCATCCGGATCACTATAAATACCCAGCACTGACCATGGTTGCTTTTCCAGATCTGAAACAAATTATTGTTCATTGAAAAATTTCATACTCCTGTAAGAAATTTCAGTATGAGTTGAAACATTTTTTGACTTAGTCTTTGAGTTTCTTACAAAACATACTGGATAATGGTCACTTAGTGACAAGACTGGTACAGTTACACTAGAAATATTATCAGGATAATTTGAATATACATGATCAATAATAGTAGATGTAGTGGAAGTTACTCTGGTTGGAGATTCAACAAGTTGTTTTAGATGGAAAGTATTAGTAATTTGTCTCCAAGAAGTATTAAAAGATTTTGTATCTAAATGATCAAATTAAAGTCACCGAATAGTATGATTTCTTTGTCCTCTATGTACAATCTTTCAAGAATTTGCTCGAAACTGTTACACCAGCTGACTAGAGAGGAGGGGGGTCTGTATATATATCCAACTATGAACGACTTTTGATTTGTACACTTCACTTCTAGCCATATTGCTTCTATACCTTCTGTATCCAAGTCACTACGAAGAGCACATGGTATATCTGACTTTGCATACAGAACAACTCCCCCTCCATTCGATTGTCTGTCCTTACGAAATAGCTGGTATTTCTTAAGAGAGAACTCACTGTCTGGAAATGAGGAATTGACAAAAGTTTCACAAAAACCTATAAAATCAACTTGAGGTATTTTATCCACTAAACTCTTGACCTCGTCAAATTTCGGATAAAGATAATGTACATTTAGGTGAAGAAAATTCAACCCTTTTTCACTAAAATTACTGTCAAGAGAATGTTCACGGTTGACTGTTCTATCAATGCTTTGGTTATCAGTGTCTTCTGGAATATGGCTGTTAACGTATGTTGGTAGACAAATGTTTTTAAGAGGTGGTTCATCATTAGTTTGAGGTTGAGTGTCCTGTTGATTTGCATCTAGTAGAATGGATGTGGTATCCAAGTTGGGGGGAACCTGCCCCAGGCAGGAATTTTCTGGTTCCAGAGTCCCCTGTTGTATGGTTGCCTCCTCTGAAAGTGTTGATTTCTCACATTTCTGTAGAGGCTGGCCTGACGAAAATTTCCATGTGATGCAGATGTGGTCACTGGAACATTTAAACTCCTAAAAACTGCTGATTTCAGGTTTCTAGCTAGCACAGCTGACCCGCTTTGGGTCAGATGCACTTCATCACTGTATAGGGTCTTATCCGTTGTTCCGTCGTTAATGAAGGTTGGTGTATGGTCGACAAAAACACACGTCACTTGAGTTGCAGAACTGTTTCAGTTGGCTATTTGTCTCTTCAATGATACTGAGTGACAGTCTGTCATGTTTTATTGGCAGAAGAGATGATATGACCAGTTTTGCTTATTTGTTTAATTTGCGCATGTCAGCAACCAATTGTATATATTTCTGGACAACTGTATTTGGATCTTCGGCATTTGTTACATTGTTTATCCCAACATGTATTACCATCATATCACACTCAGATAGATTCAGTCTTTCTTCTAGTGACGGAATGTTTCTCTTATTGTCTTCTACTTTTGCATATGGATGAGACTTGATCTGTGTAGTAAAACATTCCCCTGAGAACTGTTTTGAGCTAAGGAATTTTGTCGCAGAATCTCCAAGGATGCAGATTTTCGGTTTAGTGGTCTGGTATACTCCTTTTGTTATTCCCTTGGCATTTATCTGTGCTTCTGTACTGCCATTTTCCTTTTGAAACTTGCCATTCCTATGATGATCCTCAACTGTTTGGGCGTTTCCATCATGAGACGTGAATGTTTCTTGTTCAATTTGCTGAAGCTGAGGTTTGCTGTCAGCTTTTGTACTGTTATCTGCTTTTGTGGTCTTGTTTTTTGCTGATGTTACCGCATGTACTTCATTTTTTAGTGAAGAAATTTCCTTATTTTGATTTCTGATTTCTTGGTTTAGAAGGGTGACATCGATTTTAGATGGCACTGATCCAAGTTTCTCTTGAATTAGTTTCAGGGTTGACTTCATATCCGACATGTCATCTTTCATTGTTGAAACACTAGTGTTCAGTTCTTCATTTATATCTACCATTCTTTTGTTCTCATTGAGTTTTTCACGTAGAGACTTGTTTTCCATTTTTAGTGTTTTTGCTTTGTCAATTAGCTTCTTGTTTTCTTCTTCTAGGATTAAAAGATTTGCAGTGGTATCAGCCAGCTGTTCTCTAGTAGCCCTTATTGTCTTCTGTAGAGAGATGGTTTCATCATCTGAGTCCACTTGCATTGTCATTGTGTGCTTATTGTAGCTCACAACATTTTGTGGACGTGTAACTGTGATCTTGTCACTAGATGTTACGCTCTGCACCTCTGTATTCTGTTCACAATCCTCCATTTCGATTTCTTGCTGCAAATTACTACAACAGGCATGTCTTAGTTCCTTGCTTTCAGTCGTGTCACTATCCTTATCACTTGTATGAAACTCGTTGCTAAGAATTGACTCAGTTTCAGTTACATCAACCTTGTCATTAGCCTGCTGCGAGTCATAACCCTGTACTCTAGATGTGTTTTTTGGGCTCCTGGAGCCCAGTCAGATGTTTTAAGGCTTGTCTCGTGACTATCAGAATTTCTTGTTCTCAGTACCCGAAGCTGGGAGTTCACTGGGCTGAAGGTTCTTTTTGCATGTTTTCTCATTTTTTTCAGTTCTTTTGCTTGTTTCACCATTTCACGGGGTAATGGTGGACCAAATATTGTCTTAGATATAGTGCCAAATATTCCTGTTGATTTTGATTTTTTCAGAGGTTTTGTTAAAGGTTTGGCTTTATTCGAGGATGAGGGTTGAATTGACCATTTTGCTAGTTTCGAGAAAGTATATGTATCAGATATTGCCCTGAACACTGTGTTTCTCCACAATTTGGACTCTTTTCCTTGTACAACAATTTTGTATGTGTTGTAACAAGTGATTGCAAGCTTTTCACTGCCAATATTTGTATAGGTTACTATCCCAGTCCCCGGATGATTAGGCACAAAGGCATAGATGTTTGTCAGATGTTATTTAACTGTATGGAATGCAGATCTGTCCAGGAATGTAACTGTAATGCACTCCCCTAAACAGGTCACCTCTATAGTATAGATTGTTCCATTGTTGCAGTCATCATAATCTCCAGGTATATCACTTTCAGAGAATCCTGAAAACTGGCTTAAGTCTGATGAGCTCATTATTGCACTTATAGGTGGTTACAAGTTTTTCACGCAACTATCAAGTTGTTTGGATAACACTTGTCCACAGTTAATCTGCAGTTAATCCTTATGTCTATGTAGCCTAATGGTTATCCCAGTTCCAAACAATTTAACATTTTTTTCATTTAAATCGGCTCAAACTTCTCTAAACTTAAAACCACAAAATCAAATTAACTATCAAATCCAAAAAGCACTTTTCTCTAGCTTCGTTCCGATACAATTTTCACATCACTAGTATAAGTCCATCAAAAGATATGAAGGTATCAAGCAAGAGCTAAAATTCCATGACCTGTCACTTCAGAGTACTGTAGTAATGCCCTAGGTACCGCGTGCGCCGCCATACCAGCCATCAGCATGCCAATTGCGCGATGACGCTCATTTTTAAAAAGGAGTGCCATGGACAAAACAGATATATTTTTTAATAGGCTGTTTTTATCACTTGCGAGACATATACTAAAGTTCATTTGGTGTTAAAGTATTGCCAAGTACCAAGTGGAAAAAGGTGCATTTGGAAATCGTTCAATATCACCTATTGCTCAAGCGACACTTATTGCTTGAATGCTTTCTGAACACATTAGTGGGAAATAAAACTATGCAAGTGCATATGGTGATATTAATAATTCGAATACTTTTCAGGAACATGATAAAAATTAGGTTTGAAAACGTGTTTTTAAAGCGGTTGAGTGTATTACTCTGTAATGTACGGCATGTTTTAAAGCGGTCGAGTGTACTATTCCGTTATGTACGGTAATGTATTAAATGTTATTTTCATCGTTTAAAAGATCAAGAATAGTTCTGTTTTTGTTTAAATGTTTAAATACCAATGGAGGCAATGTCAAAGGTATTCTGATTCATTCCGCGGTGATCGCAGCTATACAAGATACAAGAAGTCTTATTTTCAGTCGGGTTTACAACAAATAACATTAGCTGTATCAGAAGCCATTTGCCGACTATAGTAACATAAATAAAACAATAACACTTTAAAACTGAACAGCCTGTAACTATAGAACTATCACTAAAGGTGCCTTGATCGCAAATTAAACAAAACCTCTACTTAACCAAAATTTTCTGTTTTAAAAAGGGCCATTATAATTCTGCCAAAATGATTACAGTTATATATACTCTTGCCAACAGATGAAGCTAGTGATGGTGAACAAGTGTTCCAAGTTCCAAAGCTTATCTCCCAGGATTATATAAATAAGTGGATTTTAACAAAAACCTTAACCAAAAATCTAACAATGAAGTAAATATTCCAAAATAGGGAATTAATATAATACATAAATACTTAAACTGCTCTGATCTAATATTTCGACCACTAAGGGCCTTTGTCAAAGGTTATCATGTCAAAATACACGTCCAGCTGGATCAACATTATTCTCTTTGATTTTTATGGCTGAATGCATGTAACAAAAATGTGACGTGTATTTTGACATGATAATCTTTGACAAAGGCCCTTAGTGCTCGAAATATTAGATCAGAGCAGTTTAAGTATTTATGCAAAAATCTAAGTTAAAAGGGCCATAATTCTGCCAAAATGCTTGATAGAGTTATGTGCTCTTTCTTTGCCAACAGATGAAGCTTGTGATGGTGAACAAGTGTGTAAGGTTTCAAAGCTTTATCCCAAAGGGTTTGATCCTATGTAGATAAGTAGACTTTATCAAAAACCTTAACCCAAACAAGAGGGCCATGATGGCCCTAAATCGCTCACCTGGTTACTATAGACATATGCATACACTGTATTTCTATGTTAAAAATAAGTAAGCTTCAGATTGGGGCCAATATGAAACCAAGGGCCATAATTTTAGGCCTTGAGTTTCAAATTCGAACAATCTAAATAAAGGAACATTAGAAGATGCTTCATATAAGTTTCAAAGTTCCGGGCCTTACAATTTCACAAGAGATTTTAAAGATTTTCCTATGAAAATCTGATAAGCCAGGGGCGGGGCCATTTTGGTCCAGGGGTCATAATTTGAACAATTTTGGTAGAAAACCATTAGATGATAATAAATACTAAATTTCAAAGGTCTAGGCCTTACAGTTTAGGAGAATATTTTTAAAGATTTTCCAATGAAAAACTGATAAGCCAGGGGCCGGGGCCATTTTTGGTCCGGGGGTCAAAGTTTGAACAACCTTTGTAGAGGACCATTAGATGATGCTACATACCAAATATCAAAGGTCTAGGCATTACGGTTTCAGAGAAGAAGCTTTTTATGAACAAGAGGGCCGTGATGGCCCTGAAATCGCTCACCAGAGGGAAAGATTTTTAAAGTTTCAACTACATGTATGTTTCTAAACAAAACTGGACACCTGTTTTGTGGGGTGTTATTTGACCCTTTCTCTGTATAATTATAATGGCAAGCTTTCTGGGATGATTTGCTTTATTATAAATATTTTCTAAGTCCAATACTGAACGTTTACCGACCGTTAACTTGGAAAGCATATATCGCACAAAAATATGTGGAAAAGTTTCATTTTCCATTACATATTACTACGCATAACCTAACAACTCCTTGATATATTGCGTATTTAGAAACGAACGACAACTCTTGTAGAGCACGTTTCGTAACAAAACCAGTTCACACCTGAACGTTTCGAACCCCTTCAGAATTAGAGTACTGATGATTGTTTCAAAGCAGAAATTGTATAAAAATCGCGATTTCAACAATTTATACAAACGGAATTGTTATGGAAATGGAAAATTAAAACTTGTTAAGAATAACTGGTGAATGTGATAATAACCATTGTGATAAATAGAGCATTTGCCTTTGTGATAAATAGAGCATTTGCTCCATAAGAGTAAATGCACTATTTATCACAATGGTTTCAAATCAACACAATTCTGAAATTTTCCTTTTCTCTAATTAACCCTTTTCCTCATATAAACATGTTTTCACGCATTTGCAAACAGAGTAGACCCAGATTTACCTCTTTGAATAAGCAGATAACATTTCTAACATATGACAACCCTATCACTGCTTAGCATGACTTGGACAAAATTAACACACAGTTTGGATTCTGATCTGACACAGACCGGTATGTAACTTTATATGTGGTTTGTATATGAGTTAATTTACTCCTATAGAGCAAATGCTCTATTTATCACAATGGTTTGAAATCTATAATTTTCCTTATCAGTAGATTTATTCAAAGAGGTAGGATCTGAAAAAAGCCTTTGTGAGAAATAGAGCATTTGCCAACCATTGTGATAAATTGAGCAAAATGTTCTATTTGTCACAATGGTGTCAAATCTACAAAATTCTGAAATTTTCCTTTTCTATAATTAATGCTCCTTATCAGTAGATTTATTCAAAGAGGTAGGATCTGAAAAAAGCCTTTGTGATAAATAGAGCATTTGCTCCATAGGCGTAAATGCTCTATTTATCACCATGGTTTCAAATCTACACAAATCTGAAATTTCCCTTTTCTCTAATTAATGCTCCTTATCAGTAGATTTATTCAAAGAGGTAAAATAGTCACTTTATGAAACCATTGTGATAAATAGAGCATTTTCTCCATAGGAGTAAATGCTCTATTTATCACAATGGTTTCAAATCTACACAATTCTGAAATTTTTCAAGAGGCAGATTCTGAAAATATCCTATGAGGGAATGGGTTAAAAACAGTGTGAACAAACAGAGACTAATTCTGAAGCAGACAACTTGATAGAGTTTTGACCAGGAACTTGACCTATTCAGTGATTATGCAACACAGATGGAGTGACCTCAATCCCTCTAGTTCAGAGGAACCTTGATAGTGTAAAATAATATTTTAAAGTATAACCAACAGGGCAGGGCCAATTTTAACCTCAGAACTATGATATTTACCAATGTCAATAAGGAATACTAAGTAAATCTATACACCAAATATCTAAGCTCTGTGACATGTAGTTTTTGACAAAAAGATTTTTGAAGTTTTCCCCATGCCTAACCTAAGTGAGCCCAGCATTCTGCTACTTGTACAGAAAACAACAGTCAGCTAGAAAAAACTGGCCACTCCTGGGGCCGTAGCGGGGCCAATTTTGACCCCAGGGGCATTATTTATATAACTTTTGTAAAGGACCTATAGGTGATGCTATGTGCCAAAGATGAAAGCTGAGAACCCTGTAGATTCAGAGGAGAAGACTTTTAAAGTTCAAATTGTTGACGCGGGACGACGGACGACGGACGACGGCGGACGACGAACATCGGGCCCCGTGTTCACAAAACTTCTTGAGATTGGTTTTCAAGCTCAGGATCAAATATCTGGCTCATCTCAAGATCGGTCTCAAAGTTTGGTGTTCACAAAAAATCCGGCTCAAGTCTGAGCCTAAAATCAGTCTCAAGTTGAGCTCGATTTTATTAATTCTTGATCCTGATAATAAGGAGGTTCAGAATAAAAAATATATCCCATAATTCTGAATTCCTGCTACAAAATGGCCGCATTCAATCGCAGACAAAGGCGTCTTCGCTATCTTGATGACCGGATTCCGCTCGACAGGCGTGTGTTTCGCGACAGAACGAATCCATTAGAAGTGTTGAACGAGGAAGAAGTTCGGGAGCGCTACCGGTTCTATCCGAGGACCATCTTATACATATGTGGCTTGGTGGAAGACAGTTCAAGACACCATAGACAGAGCGACGAGAAGGTCTCAGCCTTTGACTGTTTTGTTGACAACTCTTGTGTCTCTTCATTTCTTCGCCACCAACTGCCATCACATCGTCACTGCCACGATGCACGGAGTTTCAAGGGCCAGCGTTTCCCGGGCTGTCTACTGTTTCAGTGTGTCGTTGTGTCAGCACCTAGATGAGTTTGTTAAGTTCCCATCCAGTGACGAAACCGTAGGCCGTGTACAGCGAATGTTCTATGCAATCGCCGGTGAGTTTTTTTAGAATTGATTACTTGCATTGTTTACGAAGGGAGCTAATTCAAGATGCTGGTTGCTACGTAGATAAAACAACGACTACTACACTACACAGTCTGTATGTGCGGGATTTACTCCCGGTTCGCATTCCAGTACTTGTGTGTTTGTGATGTTCGTTGGTGATGTTTATTTAGAACAAATGTATTCAAATTTAAAATAATCACATATGAACAATGCATGTGACTCTTTACTCCAAATATAGCTTTTTTACGACTTTGCAATCAGAGTAAAACCTAGTAGAAAAACAATCAATTACATACATAGGGAATTATTATATTGTATTTTCTATTGAAGGATTTCCAAATGTTGTTGGTGCTGTGGATGGAACACAGATACGGATAACTGCCCCAGCCATTAATGAAGCTGATTATGTGAATAGGAAAGGCTACCATTCTATTAATGTTCAGGTATGCAGCTATATATTTAATATTTTGATATGTCCATAAGATCCATTTGGAAATAGACTACAATTAGCTGTATACAGAAATAAACTTAATCCATACAAAGACCTATGTGTTATCATAGGTCTTTGATCCATATGAGAAACAGCAGACATACACTATATGATTGAATTTTATATATATCTGGCCCCTGAGGATGATCCATATCAGAAGATTTCTTAATGCCTTTGATTAAGACCTGCACTTTTTATTATTTAACCCATTACTCAATAAATGTGCCTATATATTCCTTTGCAAATAGAGCTTACTCAGATCAGAAAGGTAGAGGAGTTTAATCCTTATCATGATTAAACATTTACTCCATAAATACACATTTCTACACATTTGCAGACAGCATAGATCCAGATCAGATGGCTCCTATAAGATCTATTGTATTGAAACATGTTATGTACAGCAAATCCACCCAAAACCAACTGTTCAACATAGTGTAAATATCAGTCTTGTATATAGGTGGCAGCTTAATGCAGTGTAGGAGCTTTCTGCATGACTTTCACACTGCATTAAACAACCACCTGGCCCAAGGTATTTAAATTATGTACTAAATTATATCACAGTGTTGTGTTCTTGTATCATCCTTGCTTATTATAAACATAATATATATGTATGTTTTATGCAATAAAGAAATTGAATTGAATTAATAACAAATTCTTTACCAGAATTCCATATTAGAAAGGGTTTACTTTTTTTTATCATAAATGCATTAAACAAACTTTCTAATGATACTTTAGAATGGGAATGGTTTACACAAAATCTGGAAAAAAAATATAAATAACAAACAGAGGCATTAAAACCTGATCAGAAGGAACCTGTAGGTGTTGTTGATCTGGGTACAACCTATTACAAATGCATAAAAAATATATTTGTGACGGCAAAGTGTTATTAATAAAGGATTATTAAAATTAATAAAGGATTATTAAAATTTAAAAAATACAGGAATTTTGCTTATGATAATTCTACATGCATATTCAAGTTTATAAATGAACATTTATATTTTTTACTCACCATTGGTCTGTGAATGTTGTCCTTTAATAGCTGGTATAATGTCAGAAACTGAAAATACAGATTTGTATATGCCTTTATACATAGGAATACACAGTTAACCCTTACTCTTTTGAATACTCAGATAATAATTAATTATGTCAATGATATTTGTTAGCAGACTTTTTGTTTTGTCATATGTACACACAGTCTATGCAACATTAGTTAGATTCCACATGACAGGAGGTCCTGTACAAAGTGTAATTTTACCGAACCGGACAGAAATTCACCTTTACAATGGAAATAACGGAGAATAGGCTATTATGGATATTATAGATTGGATTTCTTAAAAAAAAATCATTCAATACTGTGGTCTGATTAGGGTATATGCTGTTTGCATATGAAGTAATATAAGATTTTTAAAGGTTTATATAAAATATATATTTTAATTATTACCGTTGTTGATTACATAATTAACACATTGCTGTCGGTGTGACAGAGGATATTTTCAGCCCGATAATTGGATATGGGAGTTTTGCATAATGAAGGATATATTGAGGTATAATAAAAGCTATATAATCACCTGCAGGGTCTGCATCAGCAGCCTCAACTCTTACTGGGGAACAATCTGTGATGACTGACTCAGACATCTCATTGTTTAAGGAACTGCATGGGGTTTCCTCTGTTGCGCCTAGCATAACATACATGCATGTGGTTTATTTACAATCATCTAATACAAAGGAAATATTATTTCATATCATGTAAGCATTTCTTTCATACATTCAGAGTCCAAGAGAGGCAAGTACTTATGAATATAACACAATAAATCAGGATTATTGACAATAAGAAACAAACCACAATAGCGTTGAATGTCTTATTCCAGGCATGTCTTAATAAACATATCAAGTTATTTCAAATAGTCCATGCCAAGACCAATTGTCATGTCCTGCATGACTCCCAGTGAGGGACTTTACCCCTTTATCATGGCAGTAAACAGTCAGTTAACCCTTACCCTATTCAGTTTCATGCAAGAAATAATGACAACATGAATTATCTCAATTTATCTATTAGCTCAATGTTTAAAATGTTAAATTTTCAAGGGAATTTTTGCTTTTACAGAACTCTAGAATCTACCATACTTGCAAGTAGGTGTATACACTTTCATATGAAGGAAAGGGTTAACTCTCTATTTTTTGACTGAAATGGCCTGTGGCTGGGAATTGAATTGATTTTTTTAATTATTATTAATTGTTTACAACAGATTTCATATTACATTATATTTTACTTTATATTTTACTAAGATTTTTATAAATTATAATTCTAGTAATTAATAAAACAAACACTGTGATAAATTTCTTATTTTTCCACTAAAGTAATTTATTTCATTTTCTTCATAATTCATGCCTCTCTATGCCAGACCATCAATAACAAAGACCACAATGGAAATAAGAGATATATTTTCTCTCTTTTGTGTCATCCTTTATATTGATGCGACTGACATGGTTCATAGCACACATATAACACCATATTTATTAGGGTCCTGCATTGAACATGCAGGAGCCCTATAGGAATCAAATTTTCTGTCCGTCTGTCTGTCCTTCCGTCAACAATTTTGATGTGACGCAATAACTCAAACAGTAATTCACATATTGGTTTCATATTAAAGGCATATGCTTAGTATCATCAGTCAGAGGAAGACGCCTATAGTTTTGGAGTCAGTTTTCTATTTATTTTTTTATATTGTTATAATTATAAAATATGTATGTGTTGTTAACTATTGTCTTGTTGCTCGATATTGAAATAAATCTCTCTAAATCTATCTATCTATATATGATGCATTATTACGTACATCAATTTCTATAGATAAATATTATTTTTCAGGAAAAAAATTAATACACTGACAATAAACTGCAAATGAACATTGAATGTAGCAATAATTTAATAATTTTCAAACTACTGACCTGATGTCTCCACAGGACCATCTATACCAGTCAGCTGTGGCTTTTCTCGCAGTTGACTTAATACCAACTCTTCTGAGGCTGTTATTTTTGGTCTTGGGCCTCCACCTGTTTTTCTTATGTCCATCTCTTTTGTTTTAGCTGCAAACATAATATATAAATTTAACACATTATCTGGAACATAAATTTAGAGTTTATGTTTGAAAGGTTGATATTTTCATTTTTTATGGGATTCTATCTAGGACCTCCACCTGTTTTTATTTTCATCTCTTTTGTTTTAGCTGCAAACATAACATATAAATTTAACATAATAAATGGAACATGAACTTAGAGTTTATGTTTGAATATGTTGATATTTTCATTTTTGATGGTAGTCATTTAATAACTACATTGTCATACATTATAATTTTTACAAGGCGGGTGCTCTAACCAATGAGCTATCCGAACCGCTTACTGTCTTTCACACAGTACCTGTACCCGGCCTGTCACACTATAGACTAGTGTATCCCTGAATACTGATTAAACCAAAGATCTATATAGATTTAATGTATTATCATAGGTCTGACTAAATGCAGAATTACTTCATATCTTCTTATGGCATATGTAACCAAATACCTGTAGATAAATGCCATATTGTCACTGTGACCAATGACAAAAATTATAACAAATAATACAAATAGTAGAATATGTTTACCTCTGCATTTGACATTCTTATACATTGTCTTCAACTGTTCCACAGTCCGTCTACACTGTGCAATACCAGAACTGAAAATGAAAATTACAATCAATTGTTAAACTGCATGTAGAATATAGCATTAAAGATCAATTAACGTTTCCAGCTATTTCCTTTACATAAGAAATACGCTTTGGTTTAGATAGGCATAGTGTATAGCACTTTGATTTCATTTATTTAATTCATATTGTACAGTGACTGTGTATACATTATTGAAGATTGTGCTAGACATGCAGTTAAACAGTCGATATTTCTCTATTTTCTTAATGGAACTTGCGATTTTCTGTTACCCATCTTTATCTGTATGTATACGTCGTACAGTCCTATAAAATCTTTTACACGACGGTTAGCATAATTGCACATCAATAAAATAATATCCGGGTCAAGCTACAAAGTTCGCGACGTACCTGTTCATCTCTTCCAATATGCGCTCCCAGCACGCATCTTTCTTTTTGGCCCCTGTTGTAGCACCTCTGAATTTGGCAAATAGATCATCGTAATGGTTATTGATCAACTTAACAGCAAACAATCGTTCATTCTCAGTCCAGCTGACAATCGGCTTTTCCATTGTATACGAGCTTTCAGACAGACGGCGGTTATTATTGTTTATATTGGCAACAGACGACAATCGCGCCTCCGAAAGAAGAGTTTTTCCGCTAAAGCCGCTTAAACATTGAAAAAATGACGCGAGCTTGAGACGGATTTTCGGCTCAAAGAATCGGGATCAACTTGTGATTCGTGAACACCAATTTTCGAATCCGGCTCAAGTGAGCCGGAAAATGAAGCTCGGTGATCCTGAGACTGATCCTGATTATATATTTTTTGTGAACACGGGGCCTGAAGCTCACCCTGAGCACTTTGTGCTCTGGTGAGCTAAAAACTGATAAGCCCGCAGGCGGGGCCATTTTGGTCAAGGGGTCATAATTTGAACAGTCTTTGTAGAGGACCAATAGATGATGCTACATACCAAATATCAAATGTCTAAGCCTTACGGTTTCAGAGAAGGAGATTTTTAAAGATTTTCCTATGAAAAACTGACAAGCCCCTGGGCGGGCCATATTTGGTCCAGGGGTCATAATTTAAACAATCTTTGTAGAGGAACATTAGATAATGCTAGGTACCAAATATCACAGGTCTAGGCCTTACAGTTTCAGAGAAGAAGATTTTTAAAGATTTTCCTATGAAAAGCTGATAAGCCCCGGGGCGGGGCCATTTTTGGTCCGGGGGTCATAATTTGAACAATCTGTGTAGAGGACCATTAGATGATGCTACATACTAAATACCAAAGGTTTAGGCCTTACGGTTTCAGAGAAGAAGATTTTTAAAGATTTTTCCTATGAGGAACTGATAAGCCCCGGGGCGGGGCCATTTTTGGTCCAGGGGTCATAATTTGAACAAATTTGCGGTCTTGAAATGTGTAGGAAAAAAATGACAGTTCGTGGCTAAGTTTTTATTGATATATTCATTTATCATATCTACTGTGTTTGTTATGAATTGTTGATTTATGTACATTTACTATATCCTCTAACTATAATGACAATTATGTTTAAGTTCTAGGAACAGGAAGATTGAATTTATCGGCCCTATAACCTTCCAGCTGAGCTTTGAAAAAAAAAACCGATCCCTTGATCTGGCCTTTCTTTGAAATAGGAGACATTCTAGATTTATATGTTTGACATGCCTGATATGTCGAATAATTTAGATCAACACTATTTAAAATTTTAATTCTCGTTTTATTTTAATAAGATCTTGATATTCAGATATGCAGTCTCATGGCGTTCATGATGTCTTTCTGGCTACTGCACAGTACCGTAGCAGATCTAGTAAAAGTATTTTAGAATAGATCTAGATCATATCAATCTATATTATCTTTAGAACTATAATTCACAATTAACTACCTATTTAAATATATCTAGATCGTTGGGGTTAATTATGCTAAGCCATAGATCTAATTATTCAAAACATAGTTAGGGAAGCAGTTTAACAAATCATAACTTTAGACAATTGGCACATTGTTTGGTAGTTGTTATATTAGCAGCATTCTTGTTACGTAATAGTTCATAACTTTGTTGATAAGACAGTGTGTGATCGCTGACCCTTGTCTCCTGCTGAGAAATTAGGGGATTTACTGACCATCTGGCACCTTTGATCGTTACTATTTTCCTAGGTCTAGTAAGTAAATTAGCAGTATTTCGGCTGAGTAAGTATAATGTAATAATATAGTCTCCAATTGGCTATCAGAATTCATTTTCAGTAGTAGTTTATATACTCTTAAAATCTTTGAATCCGGGAAATAAAAGTACTGACATTTGCAAAATGTAGACCCAGACAATAATATACAGCTAATAAACAACCCTCTGACCAGGATATATATTCATCAAACAGTGTAGATCCAAACCATAATGCTCATTTATGAACCTCACGATCTGGATCTACACCGTGTGCACTGTGCGCATTTTAAATTGACGACATAATTTTAGTGCTTTGGTGTGTTTGTACTTCATTCAAGATATGTTCATCAAATAGACAGTGTAGATCCAAACTATAAGGATCCATTTTGAACCTCATCGTCTGGATCTACACTGTGTGCAATGTAAACAGACAACATAAGTTTGTATGGTTGATAAGTGCTGTCAGTGTGTTTGTTATATATTTAGGATAATTATGTTCATCAAATAGACAAACAGTGTAGATCAACAGCATTAGAGTCCATTGCGAACCTCATGATCTGGCTCTACACTGTGTGCAACGTAAATTGACGACATAATTTTTGTGTTTTAGTGTGTTTGTACTACATTAAGGATATGTTCATCATTTTGACAAAAATGTAGATCCAAACGATAAGGCTTCATTTTGAACCTCATGGTCTGGATCTACAGTGTACACAATAACTTAAATATTCCAGTGGCATATTTTCAAGTGGCATTTTTTCCAGTGGCATTCTTTCCACACACCAAACATTGAACAGGAAAAGGGTTAAAAACCACGGACAACCAACCTTAAGTTACGAATTCGGCTAAAATTTATACATGGCATTACCCGGCAACAGAAGTAAAAGTTCCGAAAACATCGACGCTTTTTCACGTGCTTGCAAACAGAGTAGACCCGGATCAGGGTATTCTCCGTTTTCTTATGAATTTATGTTGGATCTGACTCTACAGATTTTTTCCAATACCAAAACATCCTCAGTACATATGCTATTATAAAAAATAATTTAATAAATATTCATGATATCAATATTTCTTAAAAGAATAGTCACGGAGTAAAGGGTCCCAGTCAATTTATATGTGTATTACTCTTAATTCTGAGTGAAATTTCACGACTTATGATTTTTTTTATGAATTTGCAACAATTAACGTTTTTGTTATGATTGGCAGTATCGTATCCTGTGATAGGAACTTTGTGACACATCTTTAGAAATACATGTACTTTTGTAACTCTAATCAATTATACCCTTTAGACATGACCCTTTATCAAATACAGTTTTAAAAATACTTGTGTATTTTACCAATATTAAACTTTTTCTGATTATAATTTTGCACTGTGTATTACCCATGCTTTGAAAAACTTATATATTTCAATTCCACAGGTTGTCATGTTAAACTGTCGTTATTTTTGTTACATAGTCGGAAAATAGTTTATTGTAGACCTGTCGTGTTATTTGTTGTACAACCAACTCCAAATAAAGATTTTTGTATCGTGTAAATTCATCTTCCAGAATCATTTTTCGGTTCATGTTTATGCTTTACACGTATTATCGATGTAATTATCATTAACGATTGCACCATAATCGTTTTTATTAATTTTAACAGGAGTTTTCAAAGTGCTGTCATATATATAACTTTATTTCCTCCAATTTCTGGAGAGCCATATAACATAACATTACAATAAAGTAGTAAATGACTACATGTACGAACATGCAAATAGTTAAGGAATACAAACACACATGCAACATACAGAAACATAAGGGAAATATCTAGATTTCATCTCACATAGATGAAAGGCCATTTGTTGATGATCAGTGCATAACAGGTGAGAAACACTATTCTCTCCGCTCATATATATTTACTCGTGGTTTTGTTGACCGTTTTGCATAATTCACCATTGTGCATGAATGTGCTTCAATTTAAATGTATATCTTATACTAACCTGTTCTTAATTTGGGGACAATATGAGTGAAATAGTTAATGGGCATTGAGTCGACCTACTCGAATAATTTCATGTAGACTGTAAGTATGGAAGTTTGTATGCCTTATGAACATCACTTAATGTGATAATGAATAACATTGATCTGTGACGTATATAATTGTATTATTGGTGTCATACACATGTATTATGCATCGGAGATATTAAACATTCCCCCGTTTCTGCTATTAATTTATACATTACAGTCATGTCTCCCAATGTATATGTTAAACGAGTACAAATCATTGAAATTTAGCGGGTTAGTTCGACTTCAGCGATGTCCAAATTTCGACATTTGCCTGTATTTTTTCACTGAAGTTTTTGCTTCCTGCTTCAACCAAACCACATGTTTTGACCACTCAATGGAATGATTGCTTCAACATGATTTCATTAAGTAGTCACATCACAGGGGTTTGCATATTTATATAAAAAAGTGTTCTTCAAATGTGCACCTTCTTTCATTTCATACCATACTATTAAAAAAATGTTTTTAATGGTTATATATCTGCACCTGTACACTTGATATAAGCATGTTACATGAATATGCATGTATTCACAGACTCAGTTCTATTTGCATTACGATGCAAAACTCACTATATCCTATTTCAGTGATAAAGTAAATGCAAAAACAGTTAAATCTGTCCATGAATAACTTCTAACTTTAACATCAGTCATGTTTCCTTCCTATAATATTTTTTATCCCCCCATAACAAATTCTGCTCCAAGTTTTATTCATGAGTCATGCTTATGTAACGTGTCCGGTATAGATCCTATTTGAATACCGACCTATTTGACTGGACCCAGTACAACGTACTGATGTCAAAACAATAAAATATAATTTTCCTTCAAGCTACTTGCTTCATTGATTAGAACAAACTGAATTAAAAAGATTTCTACTGGAATATTTCCAAGCTAAGTACATAAACGATTTTTCTCTCAGCTATCTGCTGCAGAACAGGGTCAATGATTCGACAACAATTAAATAACATGTAATGAATCAACTCAAATCAATGATTATACTAACAAATTAACATAAGTAACTATATAAACTGGTTCAATGCCTGAACTTAACAGAGGAACAAAATAAAATGCCTTGATACGAGGCAGTAATAATTCCCGGACCGCTGTACCAGCACTCGTGCCAGTACACCAGACCAAGACCTACAGCTCCAGTATGTCCCAGACAGATACTGAAACTCTACTTAGTGCACACTGTTCACTGTTCTCTCTAATGGGGTTCAGTCCTAACTTAACCCTACCCGGTACCCAGTGCTAGACTCCAGTCCACGCTTCACTCTAGCACTGACTCGGTACCGGTACCCAGTGCTCGACTCCAGTCCACGTTTTACTCTTAGGACCGAGTCCTACAAACGGTACTGGGTATATTGCATATACCTGTGTCTATGGGAATGAGTCCAGCTGCGACCCGGTGCTAGTGTTTAGGGTAAGAAGACGTTAAACAGTTGATCCTGGTCTGCAAAAACAAATGATCCCTTTCGGGTTGCAATTGTATGAGCCCAGGTTGCACTCTGTATGTCTTGCTAACTCCCTACACAAACCAAAGTCCCAGTGATAACTCGAAAGGCTTTCTTTTCAGTGTACCCTACGACGGCAAGTGGCGAAATGCCCAGTTCAATCAGAAATTGCTGCTTATATAGCCTAGTCTGTCTTCCGATCATGCGCAGTACCATCGTTTCGACGGTACCCAAAATGTTATCTGCTTTGTTTTTATAAAACTACACAAAATACTATAACTATACTATTTGCTGGGCTATTTTGTATCATGATAATATATATACGAAGGTACTTGACGAACAGATTACTCACATTTAATCTATAAAGGCGAATTTGTAAAGTTTCCGCTTCTGTAACGAGGTTACGTCTTCGAAAGTGAAAGTAGGGTCATGGATAAAACATTGACATGTTTCGGTACCGCTATAGGGCCAAACCTCTGTTCGTCACACTTATATGCAATCACATGTTAATTGCCATGTTGTTAATTAGTTTATATTTTGTTTTCCTTATACAGTATAACCTGCCTTATCCCACATCCTTCAATACCAACTGTGGATGACGGATAAAGCAGTGTGTCAGTTACAGCAGATATCGCTTAAGTCCAGCTGAACAGTATTCCTTTAGTTGAGTTCAGATAGCTTGAATTCGCTTAAAGGTCAAGTAAACAGATTGGGTTTTCGTCAAATTATGATAGTATACAGTTAGTTAAACACCAAGCTGTAGAAAATTCTTACTGTTTTTATCTCGTTTTGATTTAAATCGAGTTTTTATTGTACCGCTAACCGTGCATTTTGAAAATAGATACATGATTATCTCCCTTGCGTCGTGACGTCACTTGTGTACATGCCAGTCAGGGATCCCATTGACAGGGAGGAATGTACACAGAAACTTAACCTTTTCCATTAAATTAACGCCTCTGCAAACAAAGTAGATCCAGATCAGAGCCTACAGGAACCGTCTGATTAGGGTTTGTTCTGTTTGCTTACACAATTAGATAAAATCCAACTCCACAGTTTCTATAAATACCCAAATTATTTTCACACTTTTCCAGACATTACGTCCATGGATTAACCATAGAAAGTGACACTTTATCGAGTAGGGGAAACTATTTATGGGGGTGTGATGTTTATTATAGGTGTGAAATACAATATATTAAACACATGTGTTTTAATTTTGTTAATTTTAACCCTTCTCTTGCTGAATTTTAAAATACATTTCTCCATCTTTACCCATGCCCTGTTGTAAAATTACATATATCTTCACTGTGTACACATATTTCGCTGTGCAATCACTGCTATGGAATGCACTTGTTGCACAATCAACTTGTAAATAGTGCAGACCCTGATGAGACAGCTCCTGCAGGAGCTGTCTCATCTGGGTTTTCACTATTTACAGGTAGGTATATGGACGTGAATAGCAAGCGAAGAGTTAAAACTTACTTTACCTGTCAGTGAATTTACACTATTCATAAACTATAATTTTAAAATAGGATGAGGTTAGGACCAAGACCATTAGCAAATAGTGTAGAATCAGATCAGAGGGACCATTTGGGTCCCGCCCATGAGTTGGGTCCAAACAACTTTTAGACAGAACCGGACAACTTTAGATGAATTTCGTATTTAGGCAAAGTGGGTTCAGATGAAATGGGACGTTCTCATTACTATGTATAAATGTACGTACTTACGAAAAAAAGGAATTTCCACCAAAATACAGAAAAATAGGAAATAATTTATTTATTTATTTTACTTTAATATTTGCAATACCAAAATGATGCATTACTTTCAGAAAATCGAGTAACGGTTGAAAAACCAAAATATGTATTTTGTTGAGAAAATGAGAAAAAGGTGGATCTTGATAACAAATGGTTGTCAGTCTTGAAGAATGACTAATTTTTTTATTAATATGTTCATGTTTCTAAAGCTTGTGAATTATTTTTAAATGACTGGACCCACTACAAATAAAAATGTCTATAAAAAAATATGGTCAACACATTAAAACTGTTACTACATTTTTTTTTATCATAATGTTACAGTATACTCGTATGTGCAATTTAATTATGTTCTGTGGGAAACAACAGTAAACATAGCCATTAGAATTTCTCTATGAATGGCCTTAGGCCATATTGTAGTATGTTGTACTAAGCCATATTACACACGAATGCCCTATGCAGGGTCAATTGTCTCCAGATGTCAGTTATCATAGTGACCCACTAGGGGACAATGATTAGTACATGACCATAAAACCCGCATCCTGTATATTACGTATTGTTGCATTCCTTTATGTAGCTGTGGTAACGTATCAAAAGAATCAATCATTGCGGTCATGGTGCCTCAGAGTTAGTTGGGCATTATGTAGGTAATAATCAGTAACACTATAAAACGCATCCAATGAACAATTCCGTAAATTACAGTAATCCATGCAGAATGACTTTTTTCCTATGGATTTATGGTCAAAATTGTCCAAGTTCCAAAATTGCAAAAAGGATCATATTTATGATAAACTATTTCCCTGATGAAAAATTATGTGTGAGTAAATTACTTCACGAATATAAACCCTTCATTCCACGTGCCTGTTTATGCCAATGCAAACATAGTAGACCCAGATCAAACGTATTGAAACAAATTTACAAACATAGTAGATCCAGATCAGAGAGCTTCTGTTGTAGCTCCCTGATCAGGTTCTTGTCGATTTGCTTATGAAATAATATACCGGTAGGTCTGGTTGTACAATTACTGCCATAGCCTGTGCTCATATATCATTTACTCTCCATGAAATAATTATTTCTTACACAAATATTCAAAAAGAAGATCTAAAGGCTTTTTCTTCACAATGTTAACTTTTCAAATGGATCATTGGCTCTGACAGATCATTTAGGATTAGATCAACAAAATTTCATAAGCAAACAAAGCAGAACCTGATCAGACAGCTCTTACAGGAACTGTCCGATCTGGATCTACTCTATTTGCAAACACACGTGAATCCGTTGATATAAGAAGAGAATGATCGGGAAATTGATTAAAAGCAAATTAGGTGTCTCCTGCCAACAGTGCTAAATCGTGATTATTAATCATTTTTTCTCTTAAGAATATTTATTAAAGATTTCATGACCTCGTGAATATTCATTACAGGGATTACAGAGACGTTAGACAACCCTAATCGAATCTAAAGAAATAAGTCTACGGATTAAGCAATTAGAGCAGATCCTGATCAGACAGTTCCTGCGTGATTTGGGTTAACGCTGTTAACAAAACGTTTGTATAGAATAATTTTCCACGAAGAAAAAGTCCATTAACCTACAGTGCTAGACCTAAGTCAGATTTATATATTACAGAATGTAGCATATCCTTTTTTTATAATTGTAGACCCAAGTCATCGACTTCACTATTTTCTCTAGTATAAGTTTCACTGAAAACAGCCATCGAGACAAAATGTGAGCTGACCCAATATAAATCACGTTTTCTTGAATTTCTTGTCTTTTGGTAATTTAAATAATCCTATTTAGTCTCTGTCGGATTAGGAGCTACACCCACAGGCAGGGATATACACATATGCAGCAAAAATTACCATTTTAGCACTCAAAACGAAGCAGAAGTACATAACGTGCGATTCTTTTCTATACGATATCTAGTGCGACATTTATAGCGAATGTTCACAAGTGACGTCATCACAAGGGAGATAAGCGAGCGACCAAAATCAGCCAGTGCTTACTTATCGGTGATATATGACAGCTGCTATGTGCGATATGACTGTATTTTTTTGGTGTTTTCGAAACTACGTCGTACAAGGTACCCATTTGTCAAATATTTACGAAAAAGTGTCCTGCCTGTTTACTTGACCTTTAAGTCGAACTTACTCTTATTTCAAAGTTAACACGTGGCATAGCCACATTTTAACTCGCAAGTAAGTGTAAGTTCGACTTCAGCGACTTCAAGTTATCGAGGTTCAACTGTATGATATTCAACATTTTGAACCGAACATCATTGTCGAATAAAGCAGGTTTTTTTATTAACCAAGTGTCGGATAAGCCAGGTTATACTGTACATGTATATATATTGTTCTAATGATCAGTAGACTTGCCAAATAGTGTGATCCTTTCTAATGATAGTTATGTTATGTTTGACGAAAATAGAACACAACTCCATATAATATACAGATCATGTATCATATCTTATGTACGTACTACAAACAATTCTATAATCATTATATCACTCCTAGTGCCAAATTTCAACTAGTCTAAGTAACATTCTAATTGTCACCACAGCTTTTGCATAGTTTTGAAACACTGTTTTTCAACATTATTCATTGTCTACTTGGTTAAAAACAATTTTTTGTATATCATCTCAAATTCAGATATTCAGTACCCCAAATATAAGTTTGTAAGCCACTTATTTGCAAAAGTTATTGCTCCAAGCTTCAACCCACTGATATGTTTTCACCACTCAGTAAAATCGCCGCTTTAACATGATTTCATTGACAAGTCGTGGCCGAGTGGTTACGGTCACTGTGACTAACAATCACTCACATCCTCACCGCTGTGAGTTCACGCCCGGTTTGGGCCAGTCCGAAAGTTTTAAGTGGGAAAGCCTTCCAGCTGGCTTGCGGAAGGTCGGTGGTTCTACCCAATTGCTGATTTGTACATGAAAAAAGTGTATAAAGGGCACCTGGGGTCTTCCTCCACCAGTAATTAGCTGGACGTCGCGATATGACTGAAATGCTGTTAAAAGCGACGTTAAATCGAAATCAATCAATCAATCATTGACAAGTCACATCATAGAGATTTCATACGACCTTTTGGTCCGGTCCAAAAAGTATATTACCTAGTCAATAGCTACCAACATAAAACCTCTCATGTGTTTTAGGCCGTGCACAATTCCTTTGCTGCACTCTTGCAGCAATTTCGTACTTGTCAGTATTGATGAGATCGGGTTGTTTGTATTACAGGGGCATTTTTCGATTTAAGTTCAAATTGGGGACCTTCACAATAATGATAGAGCATAACAAATACCAAGTGTTATGATATTATTGAAAATAAGCTAGCATTGTAGGGACTTCCTCTTTAAGATAAAAAGGGCCATTATTCTGTCAAAATGCTTGACAGAGTTTTGTAGTCTCTTGCCTACAGATGAAGCTTGTCATGGTAAGCAAGTGTGAAAAGTTTTGGGTGGTGTGCATGCGCAGCAAGTAGACATCGCTAAACTGACTCTCGGATTGTTTTATATTGAAAGCTGAGTTTATCGATATTTCACATGTATCTTCTTCTCATCAATTGTTGGTAAACACTATCTCTACCTATTTCCATTCATGAAAGATACTTTTTGTACATGTTAAACTTTGTGAATAGATCACCCGCTAGTTTGATCACATGACCGATTGAAGAGTGACTTCCGGTGTAAACAAAACTTGCACTCCTGTTAAACAGTCCAGACATTGGGAGGGGAGGATTATCATTGCTAACTTTGCCCATTTGTGTGTGCATCATTCTGTGACCCAGGGCAGCAACTGGGTACGAAAAAGTAAGCTCATCCTGTTCTAACATTTATGTGTTTGTCTTCGTCTTCACCGTCCTGTCCAACCACTCACCAGTAAGTCACTTTTCATGGTACAATACATGTTTATATTGTTTACATGCAGAGCCTACTGATGCATCATACCGCTCCTAAAGGACAGTATTGTTTGCATGTATGTCCTGTGTGTTTTCCTTTTTTTGGTATTGTGTCTCAAAAGCGTGGGTAATAGAAAATCAGAGAATGAACATGTGACCATCAATGGAACAGAACAGTTTGGCTACACATATTTCTTGCGTGTTGATCTTCATACTTTCACACAAACTAACCTATATGTCTCCAAGGGTACTCTGTCCATCATGCTCACAAAACCTAAGCCAAAGGAGTACATTACTTTATCAAAATGGTATGTCCCTGAATATCGTCTGAGCAAAATTAGATCTTTAAGTGTATTAATCAAGTCTTTCCACAAGAAATGCCGAGTTGATCGAGCTAAACCAAGTAAACTTTTGTTTTTCTTTATACTTCTTGTTTTGGCAAACGACATTAAAGTAACCCTGGCCCCAGTAATGACAGGGGTACCTGTGACAGGACTGTCACCTGGGAAGACAGGGGCATAGTCTGTGAAACGTGTGACCAGTGGTTCCACATTGATTGCCAAAGTGTACATAGTGGGACTTATGAAAATCTTAATGACAGCATGGTCAGTTGGCATTGCCTAGTATGCAACAGTCCAAATTACAGCACTTTACTTTTTGATTTACATGGCATAAGCATAGCTAATTCCTTTGAGAGTCTTAGTCAATTGTCGAGTAGTACAAGAAATGACAGTGCCTTGAGAACACCAACTGCGAGCTCGTTCAAACCATCACACCAATCGACATCCATCCGTGTTCAGAAACTCAAAAACAAATGTAAAGCACCCCTTAGAATTGTGAATGTCAATTTCCAGTCAATTAAGCGTAAACAACATCTAGTTCAGAATATTATAGACAACATGAAACCTGATATAGTAATTGGAACCGAAACTTGGCTAGACCCATCTATTAATAACAACGAATTTTTCCCTGATGGTTTTAATATTTACAGAAAAGATCGCAAAGACCAACAAGGTGGTGGTGTCCTTATTGCCATTAAAAAAGACTACATTAGCGACATTGTTGAAGACCTCTCCCAGATGAAAAGTGTGTGATGCTGATGGTATGGGCTAAAATAGATATTGTAGGAAATAAGTCACTATATGTCTCTTCTTTTTACCACCCTAAAACATCCGATGAAAATAGCTTTAATTGATTTGATATTTCTGTTAGGAAGAGCAGTTCAGATAAAAAAAAATGCAGCTTTAGTCATAGGAGGTGACTTTAACCTTCCAAGGTGGGATTGGAAAAACAAAATTCTTAAGCCCAGGTCATTACACCAAAAACAACACTATTTCTTTGGAAACACTTTAGATGATACAGGCCTAGTACAATTAATTGAAAAACCAACACGAAAGGAAAATATATTAGATCTTATGATAACAAATTTACCGAACCAAGTCCCTAGAATTGAAATAGCCCCGGGAATTTCAGACCATGATATTGTTTTTATGGAATTCAATGTCACCCCCTCTAAGTAGTAGGGGACATTTTTCGAAATTTTGTTACCTGGTTTACAATGACAGGATACTTTCAGATATTGAAGAGTATGACTTGACAATCAAAATAAGAAGGGTGGCAGCATTGTGGTACAATTATAAGGCACTAAAATTTGAGTTTCCATGGCAACATCTATGTCGTAGAAATAAAATAAATATCATACACAAAATCTCTTAATATCTTTTTAACTTATGAAGGGATTTTTATATAACTTTATAATTAAATGACGAATGTCAAGGCAATGTAAAAAATATAAGTTTCAATTGATTCCCTTTAAGGTCAATGTCATGTTAGGGGTCAAAGGTCAAATTCTAGCTTTTTTCTCTGTTTCAAGACCTTTTCGTTCTACAATTTTACATTAACATTGGTATATTTAAGTAAAACTTGGCACAGATATTCAATTTAAAATTGAGGTGCCCTTTACCACGAGTTTTATAGGTGTGTCAAGGTCAATGTCACAAGTAGAGGTCAAACGCCACATTTTAGAAGTCAAACATCATTTTTTACTAATTTGTGAATGTTGAAGTCCAATTGTTCTACATATGTGATGTATTTCTAATAACTTTGAAAGATCAACATACTAAAACAATATCCTCTACCAAAGACTTTGGTACATACTGCCAATGTCAAGGTCGCAAGTAGAGGTCAAATGTCACATTAAAGAAGTCAGAGGTCAAATTTGTACTTTTTGTGCAATTTCAGTATATTTTCCCATGTATGTGATGTATGTTTTGTAATAAATGTGCACATACACCTTACTAAGTCAATATCCTCTACCAAGGACTTTGGTACATATTTTCAATGTCAAGGTCGCAATTAGAGGTCAAAAGTCATATTTAAGAAGTCAAATGTCAAATTTGTACTTTTTGTACATTTCAGTCAATTTTTTTCTACCTATGTGATGTATATTGTAATTAATGTGCACAACATATTAAGACAATATCCTCTACCAAGGACTTGGTACATAAAATCAAGGTCATTGGAAGGTCAAAGGTAAAACTTGAGAACTATTTTCTTAACCTAACATGAATATTTCGTAAATCGAGGAAAAGACATAGATATAATGTTATACACAACAGTTTAATGATATATTATTTTAGATCAATAAATTGTACCTTATAACGATATATGTCAAGAAATTCTTCTTTCAGCATTTCAGATTATATCATCATAGTTAGTTTGCGCCATGTTAACGTTTAAATGATCACAGTTTTCTCAGAAATATCAACTAAGTGTTTTTTTAATTTCATTAACAACTATGACTAAGCACATGTTTATTACAAAAGTGCTGTAATCATAATGTTAAATGTCACAAATGATTTAAAAATCATTATCACTGCCGTTCAAAATCACTATCACGACATTCAAAATCATTTTCAGACAATCAAAATCATCATCACAGACATTTAAAATTATAACAATAACAGGGTACATGTATCAATATCTTAATAGTGGCATTATTATGCCCCCCCCCCTCGATCAAAGAGGGGTCATGTTGTTGTTTTTTCATTGTCTGTTTGTTGGTAGTTTTGTTCCCAACTTTAACGTTGGCAACAATTTTGTAGCTTTTGCACATACATACTTCAAACTTAGCGTGCATATGCAACTTATAGAGGCAAGACTATTTAGGGGTGACATATCAAGATCAAGTTCATACACCAAGGTCAAATGTCAAATTACTGGTCAAATTTAGATTGGCGATAAATTTGTCACCATTCAAAATACATATCTCAAACTTGGCATGCATTTGCAACTTATGGAGGCGAACATTTTAGTGGTGACTTTTTAAGATCAATGTCATACGTTATGGTCAGGTGTCAAATTAGGGGTCAAATTTAGATTGGTGATAATTTTGTCGTCTTCAACATACATCCTTCAAACTTGGCGTGCATTTGAAACTTATGGAGGCGAACATTTTTGGGGTGACCTATTAAGGTAAAAGTCATACATTAAAATCAAACGTCATATCGGGGACATTGTGTTTCACAAACAGATTTCGTTGTTTTTAAATCACAACGTGTCTATACCACAGACATTATTTATAACATGTATACACATTACATTTGTCACAGAATATGTCAGTAGAATGTATGATATTTGAAAAAGTACAATAACAATTGTTTTTTACAGCATATGGGAACAAAACGTTTTCCTTGAAAAGTAAGCTTGGTTTGTTAAAATGTTTCTTTAAGATCATCTCTGTTTTGAAACATCAAGAACAAAATTGATTTCAAACCAAATAAGCAAACCACTGTCAATATCACAGATCTAATAATGTATCGGTAGTCGCATTCATTCATTGAATATCGCAAAGTTGATTGTGGCCAAATACAACTAAGCTATCACTAAAGGTGATTATTACAACTAGAGATTTCACTAAAGGTGATTATTACCCCTGCTCACCACCTTGTCACAAGATGCACTGACTTCAATACAAGCGGCAATAGCTCAATAATCCTTTCATCCACTTAAATTGCTTATGAAATGTAACAAAGGGGAATAAATCACTCAAAAATGAAATTAGATTTACAACCCTTGTTGACTGCACATCCTCTCACCACCCACTTTCCATATATAAAGTTTCACAGTTGTGCCTACAATACTTGAGAAGTTATGCTCCAGACAAACAAATTGCTTCTAAAAAGTAACTATGGGGAATAATTCCCTCAAAAATGAATTTAAAGTTACAGCCCTTGTTGACTGCACATACTCTCATCACCCTCTATCCACATAATTATGAAGTTTCACAGTTGTGCCTATAATACTTTAGGAGTAATGCTCCGGATGGACGGACTGATGGAAGGACGGACAGACACACGCGATTCCAATATAGTCCCCACTTTAGAAGTGGGGGTATAATTAATATGTTGTCCATGTCAGTTTTTTGCAGCTCATAACTATTGAAAATCCAAGTATTTCCATAAGTTTCATTTGTTCAAATATTACAAGAACACTGACAGCTAGCTGAGCATTGAAGAATCGCTTCGTACACGAGCCTCAATTGGTTTTGCATGCGCACAGTGTAACCTCCTGAAATCCCTTCACGACAAAGGGCTTGTCTGTCCACAATGTATGAGGGTGGACTTGCCAACCAAACAAAGCTCAGGTGATGGAAAATCAGTTTGGAAATTCAGAAATAAATACCAAATGCTGTCACTGTTTCAGCTATTTTGGTAGAGTCACCAAATGATTATTCCCGTCAATTTATTTCGAAATCTGACCATGGGTTTGTAGAAATATATTCTGAAAGTGGGAGTAAGTAGTAATGCGAAAGGAGAAAACTGCAGACTCGGTTTTATTGAGTCTGTTCGTGACTAGTCATTAAAAATGCAACACTACTCACGCTCTTAGCACCGGCTTAAGCAGTATTCAATTTTCAAAATTAATAACATAAAAACTAATGATCCTGAAGGTCCAGTAAGTATATCAACACTGAAAATTTAAATATTGTTTTCTTTTGGTTGTTATGGCAACCAGTTCCGCATGGTTTCAAAACATTTTAGCTATTTTGGGAGGTGAATACCTAATGATTATTCCAATTAAATTAGTCTGAAGTCAGACCATTGGTTTTGGTGAAGAGGAGATTTAAAATTTTGCTATGTTTTCTATACAGACAAACAGGCCCCGGCCCCTGGCGGCCATGTTGTTTTAGATATTGTCATGATTTTAGCTTTTTCGGAAGATAGTCACCTAATGATTATTCCCATCAAATTATTTTGAAACCTGACAATCGGTTTCGGAAAAGAAGGGGTTAGAAGTTTTTTCTTTTGGTTGTCATGGCAACCAGAGTTCTACATGGATCCACATTTGTTAAGCTATTTTGACAGAGAATCACCCAAAGACAATCCTTGGGAAGTTTCATTACATTTGACAATATAATTTTAGAGGGAATGTCACTTGAAATAAAATATTGACGACAGACGACACACGATGGACGACGCCTGTCGACCGACACATGATGATCACAATAGCCCGCCTTGGCACGTTGTGCCAGCTGAGCTACAAATAGACAGTCTTTTTTAATCGACTTGTTTGTTTGATACAATGATGGAAAGAACTTGATAAAAATTGTCAATAATTCGAAAATATTGTGCAAAAAAATCACTAAAAATAGTTCTTTTATAGCCGTTGCCATGGTAACAAAGGATATGTATACTGTTAATTTGTAAATAAAATGTTCCAACAATAATCACATGGAAGACCACACCAATACGTTATACAAATAAAAAGACAAACATGCTGTAAAAAGAAAATGTAGGCTAACTTTATAATTCACTAGAAAATGTCAATTTTAGAACCACAAATGAATTTCATATCATTTTAAGAATATTTTAGTTGCCATGGCAACCAGATCTGTGTCCCAGAATGTTAGCATAATATTTGCGTAATTCTGTAAGTAAATAGCAAGGTCTTACAATAATTCATTATTTAGACATTTAGAAAAAAACAATAAGGATTTGTTTTCAAAAAAGTGAAAATTTGGGCAAAATTACATACGTTATTGCCATAGTAACCAGTCATTGAGGAACAATTTATTTTAATTTAATTTCAAATCAACACTAGCCATCTCTCATTTCCAAAGAATAAACAATGGGGACATATTTACATCCATAAGCAAACTAGCAGTCATTTTAAATTCTGTATATCACTTTGAAGCTTGTTGCTATGGAAACCACGATTTCCACATGAATGTTATTGTGAATGTTCTGCCACCCTTCTAAAAATGTTAGGTAAGGTGTTAAGTTTATATATGTAAAATATGGAGTTATTGTAAATCCGGTAACAAAATCGGCCAAAATCAGGCTTTTTGTCCCCTACTAAAGGTAAAGTGTGCTCCCAGAAACATACCTCTATATAGCAAGGCCAACTGGGACACCCTGAAAAATGAAGTCAAGCAACTATATGCCTCAATACTAACTATGGTAGAAACTCACTCTGTTGACGAACTTTGGCTATATTTTAAATCCCAGCTGAACCATCTAATAAGTATACTCATTCCCCACAAAAAAAACTAACTGCAAAAAGTAAAACACCATGGGTATCAGTTGAAACTAAAAAACTATTAAAAAGAAGAGATAGATTGTACAAAAAAATGAAGAAATCTGGTAATGAAAATGCTCGTAAGAAATACAAAGAATTGAAACATCATATCCAAAGACAGTTAAGACAATCATACTGGCAGTACATTGAACAAATTTTGACCCCCTGTGAGGATGAAAAGAGTTTTGGTGATATGAAGAAATTTTGGTCTTACATCAAGTACAAAAAAACTGACTATAATGATATCTCATCTCTTAAGAAAGATGGCAAACTGTTAACAGATCCTAAACTGAAAGCAAATGCACTTAATGCACAATTCCAATCAGCTTTCTCTGACACTTTTGATATACCCTTAGATGAATTTCAAAATAAACCCTACATGAAAGATAATAACACCTATCCTACAATGCCGGACATCGAAATAACAACTAATGGTATCACAAAACTTTTACTGAATCTTGACCCAACCAAGGCAAGTGGCCTCGATGAACTGAAACCAAGACTCCTTAAAAGCTTTCCCACGAAATTTCTCCTATTTTAAGTCTCATCTACCAGAAATCATTTGACAGTGGAGAAGTGCCCACAGACTGTCGAACTGCACACGTCTCTCCGATCTATAAGAAGGGGTCCAAATATAACCCAGAAAACTATAGACCCTTTTCATTGACTTGTATTTGTTGCAAACCATTAGAACACATCATAACTAGTGCTATCATGACTAATGCAGATAAACACAACATCTTATATCCCTTGCAACACGGTTTTAGAAAAAATAGATCCTGTGAAACACAGCTTTTAGAATTCATAGATGACATTACAAATACTTTAGAAAAATCATCTCAAACAGACATATTAATCATGGATTTTTCAAAGCTTTTGATAAACTCAGTCACAATCTTTTAACCCATAAACATTCGCACTATGGAATACAAGGTAAAACTAACAAGTGGATCCAAAATTTCTTATCACACCTACTCAGGCTGTAGTCCTGGAGGGTGAGAAATCAGAGTATGTTCCGGTGCAGTCTGGGGTACCTCAGGGATCTGTTTTGGGCCCTAGTCTGTTTTTATTTTACATAAATGATATGCCCATTGGTTTAAATTGTACAGTACGTCTCTTTGCGGATGATACAATGGCATATCTCACCATCAAATCCAAAAATGACTGTAAAAATCTTCAGGACGACCTTGATAAACTTAGTTGTTGGGAACAAACATGGAAAATGGCTTTTCATCCAGAGAAGTGCAATGTCTTGTCTCAGCAGAAACAAGCACCCACTTGACTACAGATACACCCTTCATGGTCAAGTTTTAGAACATGTTGACAAAGCAAAATATTTAGGTGTCACAATACAGTCAGATCTTAAAAGGCAAACCCATGTAAACAACATATGCAATAAGGCCAACAGAATTCTTGGTTTCCTCAAAAGGAACTTAAACATCAGCTCCATTTCAGTTAAGGAACAGGCATACAAATCCCTAGTACGCCCAACCTTAGAATATGCCAGTTCAGTTTGGGACCCGTACATCAATGAAGACATAACTAATATAGAAAAAGTGCAAAGGAGAGCTGCTAGGTTTGTCACCAACAGATTTAGGAATACTTCTAGTGTTGGTGACATGCTGAACAGCTTAGAATGGAGAAGCCTTGCTGACAGACGGACAGATGCACGTCTCATTATGTTGTACAAAATTTCACACAATCTGGTTGCCATTCCAAATAATAACAGACTTTTACCACCACTCAGACAGTCCCTCAATATGCACACTCTCGCCTACCAACTTCCATCATGCAGAACACAATCAAGACAACTCTCCTTTTTCCCTCGGACCATTAAGGACTGGAATGGCCTGCCTTTGACCGTAGTTGGGAGTGATTCTATTGAATCCTTCAAAACTGCCATCAAAAGTCACTCCTACACCCATTAATTTATCATCACTGTAAATAGTTTTAACTTATATTTAGCCCCCTATTTGTGGCGCATTTCACCACCAGTGACATAAACTTCAGCCAGTTGAAGGTGGTCACTAAAATGTAGAAGTAGAAGTTGAAGTTTAAAAGTTTTATCTCAAAGGGTTATGTAAATAAGTGGACTTAACCAGATTGTGCCACAGACAGACAGACAGAAAATATAAAAAGGGCCATAACTCTGTCATAATGCTTGACAGCATTATGTACTCTTGCCTGCAGATGAAGCTTGTGAATGTAGACAAGTGTGTAAAGTTTAAAAGGTTTATCTCAAAGGGTTATGTAAATAAAAGGACTTAACCTGGTTGTGCCAAGGACAGACAGACCAACGACCAACACACAGACTCCTATATACCCCCTCTCAAACTTTGTTTAGCACATTGAAACAATACACGTAAGATATATAGATATATTTAAAATCTCATAGACCTAATGTCTTTAAAATAATTAATGCCTACATGTATCGTAGACTCACCTTCTATCGAACCTCACCTGTTTATCGAACCTTTCATTTTTTGGGTTTTTACGCATGTACAAGTGAATACTACGACATAAAATCATGAGTACCGTTGCTGTGTCTGTAAACAACGCCTCGTAGCTTTAAAACCGAAATATACGTCATAAACAGGTCAATACAGTTTATTTTTCCTTCAACTATGAACATGAGAAAACTCTTATTACGTTCAACATAAATTGAAAAGTGTACCACATTGAAAATGTTTGACAGCTTTTTGTGATTGTGCCCATGATGAAATCATGCGACTATGAGTATTGTACAGTAAACAGTTTCTAAAGTAAAGGTTCGATAAGCAGGTGATATTTTTCTAGCAGCCATTTTTGTTTTTGTTATGCAGGTGGTGGGGAGCACTGGATCGTTTGGGGATTAATAGATGAGATCAAAATTACTTAATTGTTTCAAAGTATGTATAGTATAAAAGATTATTGTGAACTGCTGATTTATATTTTTCTTCAATATTCATAGTAAACGTTTGCTGTTTCTGGTCAAAGGTTAATAGGTTCGATAGACGGTGAGACCATGCTACGTTATGAAGTAATTCTTCGGGAGGAAAAGTTACTGGCCTCTACCGGGATTCGAACCACGGTCTCCTGGATACTAGTCCGACACTCTAACCACGTCGCTAAAGGGTAGGCCGAACACTGATCAGTTAAGAGGTCACAGTTTAATAGACAAACTTTGGGGAGACAATGCTGGCATAGTAAAATGATATTAATATTACGCAATTCTAAGAACAACTGTATAAAATATTTGGAACTATTTTGTTCCTACCATTCAAATGCAATGTAAAGGGTCGAACAAGGCTGCACACCTTAGCTCAGCTGCAGCAAAGGTGTGGGGATATTGGCGGGAAACATAACGGTTATCCGTAATCACTAAGTAGTCGTAGTAGTTACTTTGACAAACTATAGTCCCGGCACTCAGCGAAACTAAGTAAGCTAATTCGTGAAAGAGTGAAAAAAGGATAAATCAGTAGCATTAGTCGCAAAAGTGAAATACAGTAGATCACCCAGTTTGACGATGTAATGCCAGTAAATTAAAAATAGGACAGAGGAGCATAATTGTTGTTGTCGTAGTTTCCTCCGTTATGGTTCGGAGCACCCAAGGAATCCCCTTGGTATCTGGATCACTTGTTATCAATTATCAGTTGCATCCACTTTTCTTTAGAATTGTTCATATATTGTCTACTATTCATTGGGGATCAGGCAGAAATTTTAAACTATCATATATATATGTACATCATATCTGGTATTAATCATATTTAAGAGAAGATAAAAAATAAAGGTATATGGTTATCCTGTATCAAGGGCCAGTTTTGCCAGTTGACGGCATCTACATAGGTGCAGTCTCATGATGTACTCTCTTGAGATTTTCTCAATAACTGTAACGTCTCTGTTATGGATTTGTACCTGTATAACATCAGAGTGAGTGCAATCCAGGATAAGTTGCGTGAACAGACTGGGTTCATAAAGCAGTTCATGAAGGTCAACATTTGTATATTGCATTAAAATCTTCTGCATCTTGGCACTACATTTCTTTCTGATATCATCGGTACTTTTGCAAGAGGAGATAAAGTGTTCCCTTGTCTCAGGATCTTTTCCACAGAGTTTACAGGTGGGATCTACCATATGTTGGTTGAACACAGCTCTATTTGCCTGCAGAGTATAAGTGCCTGTAAGCAATTTCGATTTCAAATTGCTCTCTTGTATATCTTGTCTGTTTGGGTTTACACTTGTATATATGGGATGTGTTGTCCCGACTTTCAAGGTATCTGGGTTCAAGTATTTAAGGCTAGATCTGTCCTTAATATCCTCTTGCCATTTCTTTTCAACATCAGCATGGATAGCATCATTCAGGATCCTTTTCCAGGACTGTTTATTTGGAAGTAATTGCACCAGTTCATATGGAGATGGAAGGCCATACTGCAACAGAAGTCTTCTTAAGTATGAGAAGAGGCTTTTGTCATCAATTGTCTTCGTTGCAAACTGCCGGCTAGCAACTTCATATTCAATGGAGTCTGGTGACTTGATAATGTTATATAACTGATTTATAAGGTTCTTGTGGATCTGGGATTCCAGTGGAGCGATGCCCATAAGTGCTTGGGCTGCAGAATTGGCTATTCTATCCGGTAAATGTTGTATCTGTTTAACCATTTTGGATTGGAAAGTTTCAAGTTTCTTGATATCAGATCTATTACAGTACAGTACCTCCAAGCCATAGACTAGTCTTGGGACGACGAATGTCCTCCAAATACGTGCCTTGATTTCTTGCTTCATCCCTGAACATCCATGTAGACCAGCTCCTAGTAATGCATATGCAGATTTTTGACCGGAGTCAATCTTTATATAGATGTCTGCATTGCCTCTTTTAGTTCTCACAATGCCAAGGTGAGTTGTAGAGGAGACTACTGGTATTTCATCACAATTCAAATGGAAGGTTGGGGCTTGGTCAGAAGATCTTGCATTACAGATTATCGACGCACTTTTTGAAGGATTAATGTCATACCGATTGGTTCTGCTATACCTTTCAACAGTATTCAGCATCAGGGATATTTCTGCAGTGTTGTGGGATAATAGGGCTAGATCATCTGCACAAGTTGTATGTGGTATACTGATATTCCCTATCTTGGCGCCTGTGAATTTATCTTCAAGGGAAAGTAACAAGGGATTATTATATCTCTTGTAATGCTGTGTCGATAAGACTCCTCCCTGTCGGACTCCTTGTAAGATCGGGATATCATCTGAGGTCTTGCAATCCCACTTAATCACAGAAGTCATATTTTCATAAAGGTCTCTCAGGATAAGCCATTCAGGAGTATGGATACCATCGAGGAATAGTCTTTGCAGAAGGATAGAGTGGTCTACAACATCAAATGCCTTTGTAGTATCTAAAGTTGTCAGAATAACTTTCCGCTTTGTTGCCTTTGCCTCTAGCTGGCATTCAGTAATAAGAAGAGCCGACATAATAGATGACTTGTTTTTTGTGAACCCTGTTTGCAATCTAGACTGTGTAGTTGCTAGAATGGGAGCATGTCGATTACTCATGATGTGTTCCAATATCTTCAATATGACAGGTGTTACAGTGATTCCTCTGTAGTTACCCGGTACTTTCTGGTCACCTTTCTTGAATATTAGGGTAATTGCTCCACACTTGAGCTTCGGCGTTATACATTTCTGGGTAAAAATAGTATTGTAGAAGTCTGTTAATACTCTAAGAAGATTGTTGCCACCGAACTTGAAATGTTCTGCTGTAAGTCCCATGACATCTGGGGCCTTATTGTTCTTCATTTTGTTGATTGCAGTGTAGACTTCATCAGCATCTGTAGATTTAATATTACCCGCAGTAGCCTTCAATAGATTTTGGACTTCATCGATAAAGTTCTTTGAATGTCGTAGGAACTGATCATCATACTTGTCGTTGGTTTGCGGTGTGGCGAGTTTCTGGAAGTGAGCTGTCCAACCATCCAGTATATCATCGTCTGTTAAATGTTTCCCGTCAACAATAAGACAGGTTGTCCCGTTGTTGCTAGACTTCAGTTGTCTCCTAATGAGTCTATAAAAACATTTTGTCATCAGAATTGGCTTGCATAATTTGATCTAGTTCATCTTGATGCTTTTTCGCAGCAGTTTGTTTTCCTTTGCACTGATCTGAGAGTATGTTTTGCCTGTTTCATCTTAGATTTAAGTGGATTTATACTTCTACTTGGACAGCCCCCTTGTTTCCATTCCCACCAGGCCTTCTTGCTGTTCTGTATATCCACCCTGATATCTTCACTGAATAATCTGTTGACCATCTTCCTTTTCTTCACTTTACCCGGGATATATCTCGGTATGCTTTCACATGCTGCACTGTCTAAAGATTGTCTGAGGAATTGTAAGGTATCATCCTGGTCCTGTGCATGTATATAGTCATTCCTGATTTGGGTATCTATGCATTTGACATATGTCCCCCGGTCACATTTGTCCCAATGTGGGCGGGGTAGGTATACATCTTTTTTATCCATTTCCTTGTTTGAAACTCTAAGTGTCGATGAGATTGTCACATGGTCAGATACGTTTAATGAGTGAGGACCATCTACTCTAGTATTGTCAGATATAGGGCGAATCTCTGTTTGTAAACAAACCCGTCGATTTCGCGCATGCGCGGTTAACTGGTGGGCAAAAAGACCAGTAACGCCTTATGTATCCCTATGTAAAGTGTAGGCAAAAGTTAGCCTACACATCATTTAATGACTATGTTGGTTTTGAAATGTTGATTTCTGTACATTTACTGTATCCTCTGACTATAATGAGAATTATGTTTTTGTTTCTAAGGATAGATTCAACAAGAAAATTGAATAAATCGGCCCTATAAACTACCAGCAGAACTTTGAAAAAAAAAACACGCACAAAAAACCCGATCCCTTGATCTGGCCTTTCTTTGAAATGGGAGACATTCTTATATATTTGTTGGACATGCCTGATATGTCGAATAATTTAGATCAGCAGTATTATTTTTTTTAATTCTCGTTTTATTTCAATAAGATCTAGATATTAAGTTATACAGTCTCATGTCGTTCATTCGTGTGTTGTAAATTGTCTTTCTGGCTACTGTACAGTACCGTAGCAGATCTAGTAAAAGTATTTTAGAAAGATCTAGATCATATCTATATTATCTTTAGAACTATATTTCACAATAAACTACCTTTTTGAATATACATGTATCTAAATCGTTGGGATTTAATTATGCTTAGCCATAGACCTAATTAGTCAAAACATAGTTATCTTCCATTGTTCGGGAAGCTATTTAACAAATCATAACTTTAGAAATTGGCACATAGTTTGGTAGATGTCACAATAGAAGCATTCCTGTTACGTAATAGTTCATAACTTTGTTGATAAGACAGTGTGTGATAGATGGCAGTTCGATCGTGATCGCTGACCCTTGTCCCCTGCTGAGAAATTAGGGGATTTACTGACCATCTGGCACCTTTGATCGTTACTAGTAAGTAAATTAGCAGTATTTCGGCTGAGTAAGTAATGTAATAATATAGTCTCCAACTGTCTTAAACAATTCATTTTTAGTATTAAAAGAAAATCGTGTGTATTGTTAGAATCTTTGAATGCGGTCAATAAAAGTACTGACATTTGCAAAATGTAGACCCAGACAATATATATAGCTAAACAAGCAACCCTCTGACCAGGGTCTTCACTGTTTATTATTCAAAATCATATAGCAAATTTAAGTCTTATTATTTAATGAATGGGATCTACAGTTAAACAATGATGGGTCATTCCACCTTAAAATTTAAGCATTCAAAGATGTAACCCTTTCTCTAATATAAGCGTGTGTTCGTGTATTTGCAGACAGCGTAGACCCAGATCATACTGGGGCTGCTCTGTTTATTTATGAAATTGTAAAATGTCCGACTCTACAGTTTCTACCAACAAAACAATCCAGTCTTCAAATGTCATTAGAAACATAAGCTTATAAATAGTCATGATATCATTATTTCTTACATGAGTACTGAGCAGGGAAAGGGTTTGTGTATTTTACCAATATTTTTTATTTTTTCTGATTATAATTTTGTACTGTGCATTACCCATGCTTTGAAAAGCTTATATCTTTCAATTCCACAGGTTGTCATGTTAAACTGTTGTTATTTTTGTTACATAACCGGCAAATAAGTTATTGTAGATCTGTCGTGTTATTTGTTGTACAACCGACTCCAAATAAAGATGTTTGTAACGTGTAAATTCATCTTCCAGAATCAATTTTAGGTTCATTTTTATGTTTTTAAATGTACTATCGATGTAACTATCATCATCGATTGCACCATGATCGTTTTTTATTAATTTTAACAGACGTTTTCAAAGTGCTGTCAATATTTCTGTTATTGTTTACATATCAGCTGTCAGTCTTTTTGCCCACCAAGCTTTTCTCGGCTAAGATAACAGGTGCGCGTGACGTCTATTCTATTCTTCAAAATGTAGTCAATTTCTGCCTGGACTTCACCACTAGCATGGTAGAATGTTGGAGAACCCAACTGTTGATTGAAGAGAGAATTTCTCAATACAAAATCTTTAAGTAGCAGGTCTCTTTCATTCGGTGGATTTTTCTACAGTTACTCTGTTTGCAGCTCAATCATTGAGTACACTAGCGATAGGTGGATACAGTATGTTCAATTAAATGTTTTTTTGTTATACATGCACTTTACCACTGTATTTGCTGTCGCGGTTGTTGTAGATTAGTCGGAGAGGGGATACGTTTATTTACACTGTTTGTCTTTTAGGATGGGGATGGAATAAGGGTGAGGTTGGGCGCCCATAAACCGGTTTAAACCCCCGGTGACTTTTGTCACTGACCGTTCCAAGGCGGTACTTCCATCTTCCTCCTATTGTATGTTTGTTTTGTCTTTGTGCGTCTCTTGTTGTTTTTTCTACCTATGTACAATTGCTGTTTCCTTGTGTTGCTGTTCGGGCGAGTGTTTGTTCTGTATGTGGTGTTTCCTGCATGACTCATTTTTGTACTTCTAGAGAGGGAGGCATTAAAGTCTCCACAAATGAAAATAGCATGGTCAACTTCAAATTTCTGTACTACTTCTTCTACCTGCGCCAGAGTGTTCAGATATGTATCTCTGGAATGGTTTCCGCGGCATGGCATGTATACATTTACAATACAGATCTTTGGGTCAGAATGCAATATCAGGACGTTGATTCTGTCACATCCATCAGGGTATGTGTCAATCTTGATATCTGAACTTTTCTTGTAGAGGACTGCAGTTCCACCATACCCCCGTGGGATTTGAACGGATGGTATAGGGTCATTCACATCAACTGATTTTGCATGTGCTATAAATCTATCTGAAATATCATCAAGTTCCTTCAACTGAAATCAAAAGAGCCAGTGTTCTTGTATACAACAAATATCAGTGTTCCCTAGAAGTTCATTTACGTATACTAAATTAGATTTTATATTCTTAACATTCAAAGTTGAGATTTTCAAACTGGTTGGGTCAGTTCTGCAATTTCGTGTCCCTGTATTTATATCCGAGTTTGGTCTCGGTCTTCTGACGTCAGTATTCCTATGAGATCGTCTCCGGGATGTCGTACCAGTTTTTCCTGCCGGTGACATGGGTTCCGGGCCGTGGACTCTGTTGCTCTGCCCTGTGACAAAAAAGACTGATTAGTTCTATCCCTTGTAGCTTGGTCATCTGTCTCTATCGAGTTTGCGGGGTGTATCAAGATAGGCGAATGCATCAGGGATTGTCCATCACGCTCAGGTTTGTCTTCAAATCGAACTTTCTTAGGTGTGGAATGCATACCGGATTTCCCTGCATGTGCCCGTCGTCTGTTCTGATACGTCCATCTAGGTTGGCGGACATAATTGCTTTTACTATTATCATTCAGGATTTTTCTTTGTGTATCATTACCATTACCTTTGGTCACGTCATTTCTCAACTGTGCATTGTTCTGTGGGGTAACTTTGCCATCAGAGGATAAAAAGTCTCTTCCTGGTTGCATTTGCTGAGGATGTCTTACTTGTGTCATAGGCTGAATATTTCCACAGGGTGGTGAAGTCTGTCGTAACGGGCCCATTGCTGGGAAGCCAGGCTGCATCACCTGTGGAGGGGGGGGGGAATCTTGTCATAAAAGGTTGACCATACATCATGTGGGGGCCCTGTGACTGTAGGGTTTGACTATGCGGTTGCATACCAGAGAACGGGATGACTGGTCTGTGTGCAGCGGTCATCATTGAAAGGGTTTGCAACTGCATATGTAATTGCTGTATATTTTCCAGGTTTGAGATTCTAGACCTGAGCATTTCTGATTCTAGATCCTGCACTTTCTGCTTAAGATTTGCAACATCAATTCCAGAGCAGGTAACTTTCACGTCTGCTGAAAGCGGACTATCGGGAGAAGTCTGTAAGCGGGTTAATTTATTAAGTCTCTCAAGGTTATCTATCTTTCCTTCAAGGTTGTGAATGGTGGCAATAGAATACTCTAACTGGTACTGTAAATCCGTCTTAGATTCAACTTTATCTTTTTTCTTCTTTTGCGACTGACTTGGTATTGGCTTTCGCCTTGCACTGTCTGTAGATGTACGTGGCTGTCCATCCTGTGGGACAATTACGGAACATGGAATAGAGTTGGCCTTGGTCAAGTTGTCCTCTGCAGTGCAGGTCTGATTGTTGGTCTCGCTTGTCGGTACAACTTTTTCTCTCTCTGGATCATCATGAGTGTTGCATAGAGGAGGGCCTGTATCGTTGATAGACTGAGAATCATGCACTTCAACAGGTCTAAATTCAGACTCAGTGAGGCTATTTGCAATTGAAGAAACTTGATCATCCATGTGGCAGTTGCCAATAATAATGTCTACATCATCAGGTAGTGTCAATTGTCGACAAGAGAGGCAACTATATGGGGTATCACCCTCTTTGTAGAAGGTGACAAAGGCATCGTCTAAAGCCACGCAGTCAAAATGGTTCCACTGCAAGCAGCTATCGCATGCAATTCCATCGTCAACAACCTCTTTACAGTGAACACACGCTGAGAGTGTCTCTGAATGTAAATCATCATCATCATTTGTACTTGCAATGCATATGTCAGAATCTGTAATGGGTAAGTTCGGGTCGGCTTGAAACTTGTTTGCATATCAGGGTTGTCGATACCTTTCTTCAGGCATCGATCAATGACTTGAGCATAGAATTTGTCAAGAGTAGACATTTCAGGTTTAAGTGTAAGTTTGCGAACAATGCATGGAAGTATCTCATCTTGGAAGGTAGGTGTTCCATTCCCATTTATCAAGAGGGAGCACTGTGTATTATACAGATTAATTGTGAACTTCAGTCTTTTCCCTGCCTGACCTGATGTAAGTCTATTGACCGCTTTAATAATGATTTCAGGAGTGTTTCCGGACTGGTCAGACACTTCTTCATAAACAAATATAATTGAGAATTTTTCACTTATCTGTGGGTCTTTAGCCACTTGCATCAGTTCTGATTTCAAGAGTTCATAGCACCCTGTACTGCAATCCAGCTTCAACTGCCGTCCACTATCTCTGGGAGTTATGTTCAAGAATGGCCGATCACAATTCAGTCTTTTTTTTATCAGACTTTTACTTTTATTAAGTGCATAATTCTTTGTCCTGCAACGCATGAGTTTCATCGATGGGGATGGTGCTGTAAACCCAACAGGAAGACTGTCTACATCACCGTAAATCATGGGACCGCCATCTTTGACGCCCTCAACACTGGCGTACAAAAAGCCCGCGAAACAAGATGACCAAATAAAAATACTTTACAAAATTAAACTTAAAAGACGTGTCTCGGTTAAGAACCATAAAACAGTATTTCTAAAACATGGTAAAAAAATTCTGCGCAGGATAAAATTATTAAAAGAAAGGGAATATCAGTCCGGGGAGAGGAATGTTGCTAAAGCACGATACCGATAACCTTGAATAAAAGAAACACAAGCCGCATAAAATATCAGTTAAAAGTCATTTAAAAAAAGGTCTGGCAATAAGCGTCATTAGCCCCTAAACAAACCACACAGCACTAGCTTGGCAATAATGTCCCTGTAAAACAGTAGAAAATGTCCAAAGCCTCTTTTACAATATTCTTCAGCACACAAAAACACGTCCTCTCCCTTCGCTGTCCATGCGCATCCTCCAAATAAAATCGTAATATAGTTGTTTTCAGCCAGATCTCGCAGTGTAGATTTTATTCTGAACGGGTTATTCGCGCAAACATGATTCTGCTTTTTTTCTAGCATAATGACATAAATATATTTAAACAGGGCGTACTCATACACTGTAGGCCTACTATTGAATTGTACATAGCCTAATTTCAGAAATTTATTAAACATACTTACAAGTATAATTTCACATGAGCAATCATTTATTTTCTCTAAAGACTCGACAACAAATGTTCTGAAGAAAGGAAAAAAAATTCTGGCAGAAATAACTGGGTTTGATCTTCACAAATATTCTGAAAGTGGGAGATCCTTCAAAAGCAATGGTAGCAATGCAATTTTTTTATGAAGACTCGGTTTTATTCAGTATGTTCATGAGTAGTAATTAAAAGAACACTTCGATATTATCATCGTAAGAAATGTTGCACTTTCAATAACTGCTAATGAACAGGCTAAATAAAGCCGAGTCTGCAATTTTCTGTATTTTGCATTGCTGCTTTTGCTTATGAAGGATCTCCTACTTCTTTGTTTATTTTTCTTTATTGTTAGGATATGGTCTGCAATCTGTCATGACTTTTGCGGTCTGCTGAAGAAAGTGTGACAAATGTAAAAATAAGTCCAAAATGTTACGTTACAGCAAACTATTTATACATGGATGTCTATCAGTATGACTGTGACCTGCATGTTTACTGCATGTTTACTGCATGTTTACTGCCGGCATGTTTACTGCATGTTTACTGCATGTTTACTGCTTGTTTACTGCATGTTTACTGCATGTTTACTGCTTGTTTTACTGCATGTTTACTGCATGTTTACTGCATGTTTACTGCATGTTTACTGCTTGTTTACTGCATGTTTACTGCATGTTTACTGCATGTTTACAGGAACCGACAAGCACGATCCTTTGTGATAAATGAAAGCAATGTTTCTTAATCTGATAAATGGGTGGTCAGACTCTGCATAAATGTACGCCATTCTCAGAGCTTTTGAAATATTGTCCATTGCTTGTTCGTGCTTTCAAATACACATGTATTGAACGAAGACTGTGTATTACCGGTAATTACGCAACAAATGTCCCACTTTCATTTCGATTCCTAGCATTAATGGAAAAGTAGTAAAGTCAAGCAGGCAAAGCCACATGCAAGACGCAACCACCACCAAAACACCGATAGACAGCATGACACACACACACACAACCACACACCCAAACGCACACGCACACACACGAAATGAACACAGAAAACACCAAAAGACACACAAGAACCAGGGACAAACGTTCCACAACATGAACAAACCACAAGCACAAAGACGCAATGCAAACAAAAGGAAGGGTGACAAAGAGAGTACCGCCTTGGCACGGTCAGCAGCAAAAACACCACTGGGGGTTTAAACCGGTTTACGGACGTCCTAACCTCACACTTCTCTCAAAGTCACCCTAGCTTTACAAATATTGTAAATAAAGGTATCCCCGCTGGACTTACCCACAACATAGACGACGGTGAACACAGGACAACATGTAAAACATAGCATAATAACTGTGACAATCCGTCAAATATGTACTCAATGACTTTGCTGAAGTCAGAGCACCTGCAGGTAAGCCGTTAAGGGCACGACAGGGAAAAAATAATACATGAGTCTGGTAAGCTCCTCCTGTATCCAAGTTTAAGAGTATACCATCATAGAGTACTACCCTCGGCCTGTCATCGCGCAAGCAAAGAGGGAAGCGTAGCCACCGACTGTAAAAGGGTCGACAACCAAACATGCAGTGTGTTGCAATATAATAGGATCATAACCTTTCTTTTTAAATTTTTTAATGCGTTTTATAAACAAATCATGAAAATGGATATGACCCCGAATTTTCCTAAGTTTGTAGATAACATCCCCATAAAATTCTGGTTGAGAAATGCCTTGTCGCAGTAACGTCCGTAGATTGCAATTATATTTACTAATGAGAGGTAAATTTCGATAATAAAATTTAGAAAAGGTTTTCCGAAGTTTGTGATATCTGTAACCTTGCTTAAGAAGTTTATCAGTTATAACTAAATTACGTCTGTTAAAATCTTCAAGCAAAGAACAGGCTCGGGCAAACCTAATAAGTTGAGAAATATAAACACCATAAGATGTAGAACGTGGCACATCCCCATCTAGAAAAGGATAATTAACAATTTTAAAATTAAAATCTTCTCTTTTATCGTATACTTTGGACGAAACTTTATCATTTGTAATTGAAAGATTCAAATCTAGAAATGAAGCATTAATGTCAGATTGATTAGCTTTGTTTAAAGACAGTTCTTTTGGGTAGATTGAAGAAACCATAGTATCAAAATAAGGATTATCTAAATTCAAAATATCGTCTAAATACCTTGAAGTTTTATTAAAAGCATTAACAATATCGGTCTGTGTATCAGGTTTTAAGCTAAGCATAAAATCCCTCTCGTAGCAATACAAAAACAAATCTGCAACAAGAGGGGCACAATTTGTACCCATGGGTATACCAACAACTTGACGATATATGGTATCTCCATAACGCACAAATATATTATCTAAAAGAAAGGTAAGAGATCTACAAACATCAAGGCAAGTCCACATTGTGTAATGTTCAACTTCTGAATTCGAAAAGAATGAACGTTGAACATTACAAGCAATGAACATTTTGTTTTCTCTGGCAAAGGTTTTTTCTATTAATTTAATAAGTCTATCCTTTATAAGATGGTGAGGTAGAGTAGTATAGAGTGTAGAGAAATCATAAGAGCTCAGTAAAGAAATGTTATACTGTTCATTTTCAAGTTTTGTTAAAACATCATTTGAATTTTTTATGGACCAAAAAACATTAATACCAGAATTTTCATATATTTTATCACAGTAGCGTTTAACATGTTCTTTGATCGTAGTAAGACAGGACGTCAAAAGTATAGATAATTTAGTAGTGGTACAACAGCTAGAGTTGGCAATAAAACGCAACTTATAAGGGTTTTTATGTAGTTTCGGAATCCAGTACAAAGTAGAAAGTTTATGTTGTTTTATGTTAGGACCAGACTTAAAATCATTGCACATTTTTACATGTTCCGAGACTATATCTTTTTCAGGTGTTTGAACTGTTATATAAGTTTTTGAATCAGTTAGCTCCTTCTTTAAAACATCAACATAATACAATCTTCAAATAATGATTACATTGTTTGATGCCTTGTCAGCAGGAACAAGAACATAATCTGAATGAAAATTAGAAATGTTTTTCTTCAAGTAGCGAAATGTAACTCTAGGTCGAGGTGGTAAAAGATGGTTATTTGATTTGTAAAAAGTTATTCGTGTATCAATAATATCGAAAATACATTTCTTCCAATCCGAAAGGGCATTAACATCAGCATGTTTTCGTCGACACCATTTGATGCAGAATTCTTGAATAGCTTCCGCAATATGAGTTCGACAAGCGTCAAAATCAATAAGGGAAGGTAATCTATATTTAGGTCCTTTAGTTAGGAGGGTCCTGAGACGTTTATCCTTAATGATATCAAAATTACCAGTAATGACATGACCAACTGGTTTATAGCAAAAGCTAGAAATGCTACAATCTCAAGAAATAGGGGTATTAACATCAATATTTAAGTCAGAGACAATTTTATTGTAGTTCAAAATAACATTTCTAATAGGTTTATTATATTTATAACAGATGATAGGTGATTCAGAGTTGATGAAATATTTGGGAATAGCATCGATTACATTCTTATCACGAAATATACTTTGAATATCAATAAAATCGATACCTTTATTAAGGAACTGAAGTTTCAGAAAATGTCTTTTATGTTCAGATTCTTTATCAATACGTGGACGAAGAACATGCTGTGTGTAACTTTGTATAAGTGAGGCAGTATTAATTAACGGATCTGTACGCATATAGATTTTATCAGCCTCTTCGTCTATTGACTTAAGACAGGAAAAGGGTAAAGACGATAAACAAGATAACATAGAATGTTTACCAGTTTGTTTTAGAATAGTATGTAAATCATGAATAGACATATTACGACGTAATTTACGCTTAATATTACCATTTCTACGTCTGCCATGTGATCTACTTTTACGTTTTCGAATAGAAAATATAGAGAAAATGTCGATACTTGGATCTTTAGAAATATTGCCGCTTTGGAAAATGTGATCATTAAGGCCTAAAGGAAAAGGTGTTTGTAATTTCTTTATCCAGTCTAGCTCTGTGATGAAACGAGCTTTAGATTTTAAACTACCAGTAGTTTTAGAATCATAATAAATTTGTTCTAATGGTTGAACCGAAACATATTTGAAAGAATGTCCTGTATGACGAAAATGCTGGTAAAGAAAATTGCGTACTTTTTTGATCCGGCAATGGTAACTGTGTTCACGAAACCTAGTTTTTAAAAAACGTCCTGTCTGACCTACATATTGAATGCCACAACGTGGCGCATTTCATGTAAGAACATATATAATATTAGATGAGTTTCAGTCTAAATCAGAATTAATCTTCACACTAAACACTCTACCATTAACAAGAGATTTAATTGTTGAGTTCGACAAGCGTCAAAATCAATAAGGGAAGGTAATCTATATTTAGGTCCTTTAGTTAGGAGGGTCCTGAGACGTTTATCCTTAATGATATCAAAATTACCAGTAATGACATGACCAACTGGTTTATAGCAAAAGCTAGAAATGCTACAATCTCAAGAAATAGGGGTATTAAAATCAATATTTATGTCAGAGACAATTTTATTGTAGTTCAAAATAACATTTCTAATAGGTTTATTATATTTATAACAGATGATAGGTGATTCAGAGTTGATGAAATATTTGGGAATAGCATCGATTACATTCTTATCACGAAATATACTTTGAATATCAATAAAATCGATACCTTTATTTAGGAACTGAAGTTTCAGAAAATGTCTTTTATGTTCAGATTCTTTATCAATACGTGGACGAAGAACATGCTGTGTGTAACTTTGTATAAGTGAGGCAGTATTAATTAACGGATCTGTACGCATATAGATTTTATCAGCCTCTTCGTCTATTGACTTAAGACAGGAAAAGGGTAAAGACGATAAACAAGATAACATAGAATGTTTACCAGTTTGTTTTAGAATAGTATGTAAATCATGAATAGACATATTACGACGTAGTTTACGCTTAATATTACCATTTCTACGTCTGCCATGTGATCTACTTTTACGTTTTCGAATAGAAAATATAGAGAAAATGTCGATACTTGGATCTTTAGAAATATTGCCGCTTTGGAAAATGTTATCATTAAGGCCTAAAGGAAAAGGTGTTTGTAATTTCTTTATCCAGTCTAGCTCTGTGATGAAACGAGCTTTAGATTTTAAACTACCAGTAGTTTTAGAATCATAATAAATTTGTTCTACTGGTTGAACCGAAACATATTTGAAAGAATGTCCTGTATGACGAAAATGCTGGTAAAGAAAATTGCGTACTTTTTTGATCCGGCAATGGTAACTGTGTTCACGAAACCTAGTTTTTAAAGAACGTCCTGTCTGACCTACATATTGAATGCCACAACGTGGCGCATTTCATGTAAGAACATATATAATATTAGATGAGTTTCAGTCTAAATCAGAATTAATCTTCACACTAAACACTCTACCATTAACAAGAGATTTAATTGTTGATCTAGTAGAAATGAAATTGCAACACATACACCTCTTACTATTGCACTTAGTAATTATTGGATACACCCTATGTCTTTTGTTCAAATAATGTGAATTTAGATGGACTTTACTATAACGAATGATAGATTGCTTTAAAGGAGACAAAACGATTTTAGGTCCATTATGAAAAATGTTACTAATAGCCGAAGAGGGAACATGAAAAGATGAAGCAGAAGACAATTTTAGAGGTTTAATACAAACTGACGGCTGTAGTGATTGGAAATAAGCCAGGTTATGAGGAATCTGAACGGAAGACACAGAGTGTAAGTTTAAGTTATTAATTTTGAGTTTAGGGAGACTATTCATATTTTGTGTAGTAATTGTAGCACCCTTCTGTAAAAAGCGACATGCGTATGTAACGAAAAGTGGTGTAAAATAATAGAAAACATACCAGAGGTTATGACAAAAATAAAGAAGACTAAGAATATGAATGAAACATTGAATAGTGAAACATTGAATGGGTAAAAAGTAAGAAGAAACACAAATAAGGTAAAGTCGCACTAGAGAAAACGCAAACGGCACAAATCTTAAAAGGGAAATTAAAATAGTCACACAATATGTCGGTGAGTACGGAAGCCACCATGAAGTGCAAAGTACGGTGTAAAGGTATGAGGAAACACATTGAATGTAGAGCAATTCCTGCAAGAGGAAGTTCAACTTCTGAATTCGAAAAGAATGAACGTTGAACATTACAAGCAATGAACATTTTGTTTTCTCTGGCAAAGGTTTTTCCTATTAATTTAATAAGTCTATCCTTTATAAGATGGTGAGGTAGAGTAGTATAGAGTGTAGAGAAATCATAAGAGCTCAGTAAAGAAATGTTATACTGCTCATTTTCAAGTTTTGTTAAAACATCATTTGAATTTTTTATGGACCAAAAAACATTAATACCAGAATTTTCATATATTTTATCACAGTAGCGTTTAACATGTTCTTTGATCGTAGTAAGACAGGACGTCAAAAGTATAGATAATTTAGTAGTGGTACAACAGCTAGAGTTGGCAATAAAACGCGACTTATAAGGGTTTTTATGTAGTTTCGGAATCCAGTACAAAGTAGAAAGTTTATGTTGTTTTATGTTAGGACCAGACTTAAAATCATTGCACATTTTTACATGTTCCGAGACTATATCTTTTTCAGGTGTTTGAACTGTTATATAAGTTTTTGAATCAGTTAGCTCCTTCTTTAAAACATCAACATAATACAATCTTCAAATAATGATTACATTGTTTGATGCCTTGTCAGCAGGAACAAGAACATAATCTGAATGAAAATTAGAAATGTTTTTCTTCAAGTAGCGAAATGTAACTCTAGGTCGAGGTGGTAAAAGATGGTTATATGATTTGTAAAAAGTTATACGTGTATCAATAATATCGAAAATACATTTCTTCCAATCCGAAAGGGCATTAACATCAGCATGTTCTCGTCGACACCATTTGATGCAGAATTCTTGAATAGCTTCCGCAATATGAGTTCGACAAGCGTCAAAATCAATAAGGGAAGGTAATCTATATTTAGGTCCTTTAGTTAGGAGGGTCCTGAGACGTTTATCCTTAATGATATCAAAATTACCAGTAATGACATGACCAACTGGTTCATAGCAAAAGCTAGAAATGCTACAATCTCAAGAAATAGGGGTATTAACATCAATATTTAAGTCAGAGACAATTTTATTGTAGTTCAAAATAACATTTCTAATAGGTTTATTATATTTATAACAGATGATAGGTGATTCAGAGTTGATGAAATATTTGGGAATAGCATCGATTACATTCTTATCACGAAATATACTTTGAATATCAATAAAATCGATACCTTTATTTAGGAACTGAAGTTTCAGAAAATGTCTTTTATGTTCAGATTCTTTATCAATACGTGGACGAAGAACATGCTGTGTGTAACTTTGTATAAGTGAGGCAGTATTAATTAACGGATCTGTACGCATATAGATTTTATCAGCCTCTTCGTCTATTGACTTAAGACAGGAAAAGGGTAAAGACGATAAACAAGATAACATAGAATGTTTACCAGTTTGTTTTAGAATAGTATGTAAATCATGAATAGACATATTACGACGTAGTTTACGCTTAATATTACCATTTCTACGTCTGCCATGTGATCTACTTTTACGTTTTCGAATAGAAAATATAGAGAAAATGTCGATACTTGGATCTTTAGAAATATTGCCGCTTTGGAAAATGTTATCATTAAGGCCTAAAGGAAAAGGTGTTTGTAATTTCTTTATCCAGTTAAACCACAGGGCACCGTCACAATGAATTATGAACATCGACAGAAAAAAATGTATGAACACTAGATATATAGTCTATATATCTAGTTTTCATACACGTTTTTTCTGTCGAGGTTCATAGTCCATTGTGACGGTGCCCTGTGCATCTAACTATTCATTGGTGTTACGATAATCTCTCTGCATAAAACCCAAATCTTCTGTTGGAAACAGTTTTGGGACAGTTATATCTTCACAGCCGGCCATTATTCATCATGTATTCTTCAGATGTGTTCCCATCTCCATGACAGGAATTGACATTTTTCTAACACCCAAAGTAAATAAGTAACTCGTTACTCCATAAATACGCCTTACTATCCCTTTGCAAAAAGAGTAGACCCAGATCTGGACTACTCCTGTAGCAACCGTCTGATCAGAGTCTGCTATGTTTGTGTATGATATAATAAATATATGGGTCTACTGTTGCTGCCATGTCCAAAAATTCCAGTGTCCGTGTGCTATTATAATAAATATTCTAATTGATATTCATGATGTATATTTAAGTCTTACATGGATATTCATAGAAGAAATGGTTACATAGATATACAGTAAAAATCGATAGTACGAACTTTTAGTAAGGGGGAATTCGTCTTTGTATGCAGGTTGCTGCTTGATGCTAAGTGAAATTCATACAGAAAGCTCCACGAGGAGCTTCCTGCATGACTTTCACCCTGCATTAAGCTGTCACCAATGTTAAAAATCAAAGAAGGGTTGGTCGTGTGTTCAAGAAGTTTTGGGGTCTGATTTTCCATGTAAACAATACAAAGTCTAATAACTCTGCAGAATATCATTGAACCGGGACAGGAATAATATATACACAACTAGGCATGGCACTGATCAATCCTATGAAGTTTCAGGAAAATCCTACCAAAGAGTTTGGAGAAACCGCAGAGACAAAATTTTCCATGTAAAAAAATCAAAGTCCCATAACTCTGCAGAAAATCATCGAGCCGGGATAGGAAAAAGATATACACAACTAAGCATGGTGCTAATCAATATCTTGAAGTTTCATGTTAATATGACCAAACGTTTTCCAGGAACAGCGCGGACAACATTGTTCATGTAAAAAATCAAACTGGAACATGAATAAGATATGCACAACTAGGCATGGTGCTGATTAATCCTATAAAGTTTCGATGAAAATCTGACCAAAGGTTTTGGAGAAACCGCGTGGACAACGTAAAATCAGACCGACGGACGGGCAGACGGATGTTCTAATATGCCTGCTTGACTTTACTACTTTTCCATATGTACACTTGTTGGGCAGTTCCTTTGGTTTAATTAACTAATTCTCTCCTACTGGCGCGTTTTTGAACAATTCTAAAATTCTGCTTTTCAATAGCTACTGCTCATTTTCGATAGATTAATTAAAAAATGTTGTCAGGATGCTTGGCGATGCCCTACTTACAAGGCATATATTCATACCTCAAAATAACCAGCAGTGATCGTTAATGCTTGCTCCAGTCTAAGCATTTGTATACAGCTTTCATTAATCTGAGTAAGTTCAGTAAATCAGCATATTCACAGTTTTTTATTCATATTAAATATTTCGATTGACCAACCGCTTCACACATTCGAATATATACAAAGGACTAATTTTTATAAAGTATTAAATAAACAAAATGAAGTTTAAAAGTGAATTAACTTTGATACACAACGAATTATTACAAACAGTCAAAAATATCCTGTTTCCATTAATCTGAGTAATTTCAGCAAATTAGCATATTAACAGTTTTTATTCATATTAATTATTTCGATTGACCAACCGCCTCACACATTTAAAAATATACAAAGTACTAATTTTCATAAGGTATTAAATAAAACAAAATGAAGTTTAGAAGTGAAATAACTTTGATACACAACGAATTATTACTAACAGTCAAAAAGGGAGATAATCCTGTATATACAGAGATACATCAAATCGCTTACCTAGACTAAAGGTTTTCTTGACAGAGGTTAGCTCTAAAAATAGTCTAGGGGGAATGAGTTAAATGTACCCAACAGGGCCACAAAAGTACTCAACAATATCTAAAGATGGAATGAATAGAATTTAGCGTTATCTATTGCTCTCCATACATTTCTGTTCAATTCAACCAAGCTTTTCCGTAAGTAATCGGACATTTCCGTACAATTTCGCATTATATATGTGCACTATGCTGTGCGTAGAAATCTGTAGGTATGAAATAATGCATTTATATGCCAAACTCCAACTCATTGTTTTTTCACTCTTAGAATCGCATTTTTACCAATGGAAAAGTAGTAAAGTCAAACAGGCAAAGCCACATGCAAGACGCAACCACCACCAAAACACCGATAGACAGCATGGCACACACACACACTTACAACCACACACCCAAACGCACACACACACATACGAAATGAACACAGAAAACACCAAAAGACACACAAGAAACAGAAACAAACGTTTCACACATGAACAAATCACAAGCACAAAGACGCAAGGCAAACAAATAGTCTAGGGGGAATGAGTTAAATGTACCCAACAGGGCCACAAAAGTACTCAACAATATCTAAAGATGGAATGAATAGAATTTAGCGTTATCTATTGCTCACCATACATTTCTGTTCAATTCAACCAAGCTTTTCCGTAAGTAATCGGACATTTCCGTACAATTCGCATTATATATGTGCACTATGCTGTGCGTAGAAATCTGTAGGTATGAAATAATGCATTTATATGCCAAACTCCAACTCATTGTTTTTTCACTCTTAGAATCGCATTTTTACCAATGGAAAAGTAGTAAAGTCAAACAGGCAAAGCCACATGCAAGACGCAACCACCACCAAAACACCGATAGACAGCATGGCACACACACACTTACAACCACACACCCAAACGCACACACACACATACGAAATGAACACAGAAAACACCAAAAGACACACAAGAAACAGAAACAAACGTTTCACACATGAACAAATCACAAGCACAAAGACGCAAGGCAAACAAAAGGAAGGGTGACAAAGAGAGTACCGCCTTGGCACGGTCAGTAGCAAAAACACCACTGGGGGTTTAAACCGGTTTACGGACGTCCTAACCTCACACTTCTCTCAAAGTCACCCTAGCTTTAAAAATATCGTAAATAAAGGTATCCCCGCTGGACTTACCCACAACATAGACGACGGTGAACACAGGACAACATGTAAAACATAGCATAATAACTGTGACAATCCGTCAAATATGTACTCAATGACTTTGCTGAAGTCAGAGAACCTGCAGGTAAGCCGTTTAGGGCACGACAAGGAAAAAGTAATACATGAGTCTGGTAAGCTCATCCTGTATCCAAGTTTAAGAGTATACCATCATAGAGTACTACCCTCGGCCTGTCATCGCGCAAGCAAAGAGGGAAGCGTAGCTACCGACTGTAAAAGGGTCGATAACCAAACATGCAGTGCGTTGCAATATAATAGGATCATAACCTTTCTTTTTAAATGTTTTAATGCGTTTAATAAACAAATCATGAAAATGGATATGACCCCGAATTTTCCTAAGTTTGTGGATAACATCCCCATAAAATTCTGGTTGAGAAATGCCTTGTCGCAGTAACGTCCGTAGATTGCAATTATATTTACTAATGAGAGGTAAAATTCGATAATAAAATTTAGAAAAAGTTTTCCGAAGTTTGTGATATCTGTAACCTTGCTTAAGAAGTTTATCAGTTATAACTAAATTACGTCTGTTAAAATCTTCAAGCAAAGAACAGGCTCGGGCAAACCTAATAAGTTGAGAAATATAAACCCCATAAGATGTAGAACGTGGCACATCCCCATCTAGAAAAGGATAATTAACAATTTCAAAATTAAAATCGTTTTATTAGTAAATGTTAACAAACTTTAAATGTTGAAGCAAAAACAAATTGGAACTTCACCGATCTATTTGCTTAAGCGTATTGGCATTTTGTGCAAGCGGTAAATCGCATTTTTACTCGGTTTTCTTCGGAAATGTTTGGGCAGGGGTTGAAATTATGGTATGACTACTATGGCCTTCGGCTTGGCAAGCCAACCCAGGCCAATCAATAATGGTACGTATTTGAGTGTTCGTAGTATCGAGGTTTTACTTTATATGAGACATGCTGGTTTGATTCTGCAACTTCTTATCAGCTGAATGTTCTCCTACTGCAGTAGAAAGTGTTTCCTCGTCCAAGTAAATTTCACCTTATGTTATGGTACGGTTGTTTGCCCATGTATAACGTGTGTTGTTTTAGATATGGAGGATGTAATGTATTCTGCTTAAAATATGAAACAGACAATAAATACCTTCACTACTCTAATCCTCTGTGACAGTAGCCTACATAATCTTTTGTGTATTGGATCTAAGACAGAGTAGTAGAACTCACATGCTTGCGTATTTATTTGCCACCTGACAATTCTCATTTGAGTTGATACTTATAACTATTACTACTATTACTACAACTATAGACATCAAACACAAGAATATTACATGGTGTCAGAATTTTAGGACTTGAGTTTCTTTGGATATTATATATAATAAGAGTACGTGTTAACAATGGGACTTGCTGGAATAAAACCACCTGAAATGGACTGGAACCATACAAACCTTCCAGAGGCATGGGAGAAATTCCAGAGACATGTTAAGTTAATTTATGGCGGTCCTTTAAAATGGAATTCAGATGAAAATCTCGTATCAACTTTTGTGGATTGGAGATAGAGATTGAGATGTTTATGCCACATGAACATTGACTGAGGACGAAAATAAAGTGCTTGGTCTCCATTTCGAGAAATTTAGTCTAAAGAGCACGTGCAACCAACATTGAACCCAAGTTTTGCTCGTTACATACTGAAATTTAGTTCTTAACAATGTAATCCAACGGTAATCCAACGGGACTGGCACAATAGATGCGTTTGTGGCCGGAATCAATCCGCTAAAGTCTCTGATTTCTCAGAAACTGAGAAAAACAAATTAACGAGAGACAGAATCGTTTTTGGGACTAATTCTTTAAAAGTCCGAAAAAAGTTGATTAACATTGGCAATTTTTTTACGCTAATACAGCCAGGAGCATCTGAAATCCATGGGGAAGGATGTAGACTTCTGCAGGGTCAGACCAACCCAGGGTCAATAGCACAGGACCACAAAGCGACGACATTCCATGAGACGAAACCCAGAGGGAAGACAAGTAGGCAAGAACATTACAAACAATGTGGTAATTGTACGAGAAGCCCAGCAAAGGGAAAACATGTTACAATTGTGACAAACTCAACCATTTTTCTCGCTGCCGTAGGGCTAGATATTCAAACAATAATGTGATCTGTATTAGTGATGATGATTGTGAATTTGGAGATAGATTTCTGGGATTTAAATATTGACATGGTAAGCACTTTATCTGCAGATCGTGCCCTTGTACCCTTTTTTCTAGGCTCTATGAAAATTCCAATCAAATTCAAAATTGACACTGGTAGCTCAGCGAACATAATTCAGCCGAAGCATTTTAGATATCTCAAGATAAAGACTATTTACTCCCTCCTGCTGCAAAATTGACGTCATGGACGGGAACGACATACCTGTGCTAGGTCAGATAAGTCTGCAATGCAGGTACAAAGAGTTTGAGGGGGTATACTGGAATCAGCCTGTCGGTCGGTCGTCGGTCGGTCGGTCGGTCGGTCTGTCTGTCTGCAAAATCTTGTACGGCGAACTCCTCCTTCAGTTTCAACCCGATTCATTTGATACTTGGCATAAATGTTACTCAGGTGTAGTAGATGTGCAAGACACAAATTTCAGGTCTCTGTGACCTTGACCTTGACCTTTGGCCTTGAAATTGGTCTTGAAATTGGCAGGCAAAAGCTTGTACTTTGAACTCCTCCTTCACATTCAACTTGATTCACTTGATACTTGGCATAAATGTTACTCAGGAGTAGTAGATGTGCAAGACACAAATTTCAGGTCTCTGTGACCTTGACCTTGACCTTTGGCCTTGAAATTGGTCTTGAAATTGGCAGACAAAATCTTGTACTTTGAACTCCTCCTTCACATTCAACCTGATTCACTTGATACTTGGCATAAATGTTACTCAGGAGTAGTAGATGTGTAAGACACAAATTTCAGGTCTCTGTGACCTTGACCTATGACCTTTGGCCTTGAAATTGGCAAGCAAAATCTTGTACTTTGAACTCCTCCTTTACTTTCAACCTGATTCACTTGATACTTGGCATAAATGTTACTCAGGAGAAGTAGATGTGCAAGACACAAATTTCAGGTCTCTGTGACATTGACCTTGACCTTTGTCCTTGAAATTGGTCTTGATATTGGCAGGCAAAATCTTGTACAGCGAACTCCTCCTTCAATTTCAACCTGATTCACTTGATACTTGGCATAAATGTTACTCAGGAGTAGTAGATGTGCAAGACACACATTTTAAATCTCTGTGACCTTGACCTTTGGCCTTGAAATTGGTCTTAGAATTTGCAGGCAAAATCTTGTATGGCGAACTCCTCCTTCACTTTCAACCTGATTCACTTTATACTTGGCATAAATGTTACTCAGGAGTAGTATATGTGCAAGACACAAATTTCAGGTCTCTGTGACCTTGACCTTGACCTTTGTCCTTTAAATTGGTTTTGAAATTGACAGGCAAAATCTTGTACTTTGAACTCCTCCTTCACTTTCAACCTGATTCACTTGATACTTGGCATAAATGTTACTCAGGAGTAGTAGATGTGCAAAACACAAATTTCAAATCTCTGTGACCTTGACCTTTGGCCTTGTAATTGGTCTTAAAATTTGCAGGCAAAATCTTGTACGGCGAACTCCTCCTTCACTTTCAACCTGATTTACTTGATACTTGGCATAAATGTTACTCAGGAGTAGTAGATGTGCAAGACACAAATTTCAGGTCTCTGTGACCTTGACCTTGACCTTTGGCCTTGAAATTGGCAGGCAAAATCTTGTACTTTGAACTCCTCCTTCAATTTCAACCTGATTCACTTGATACTTGGCATAAATGTTACTCAGGAGTAGTATATGTGCAAGACACAAATATCAGGTCTCTGTGACCTTGACCTTTGTCCTTGAAATTGGTCTTTAAATTGGCAGGCAAAATCCTGTACTTTGAACTCCTCCTTCACTTTCAACCTGACTCACTTGATACTTGTTTTGGCTTGTAATATGGGGAGTTGGTGTCACAGTTTTAAAGTTACTGAATTTATATTTGGGATACGTAATAGTCACAAATAGCAGATGCGCAAGACACAATTTGCATGTGTTTACGGTTAGCCATTGTAGAATTATCCCCCCCCCCCCCCTGAACTTTGAATATTTTTGTCATTTTTGCATGAAACATGGGGAGTTGGTGTCACAAACTGTTCTTTCATTTTGAAACTTATTAAATTGATACTTGCCATACATACTAAACACGAATAGTACATGTGCAAGACACAATTTTCCTGTGTTTAGTGTTCAAGCCATTACAGAATTTTCTCTATTTGGTATTTTTGTTATTTGGTCCTGTTACATGTTCAAAACTTGGATTTGCAATCAAGGCTGCCGTGTGGGGGTATTCATCACCTTTAGTGATAGTTCTAGTTTCAAGTTGTAGACACTAATTCAAGTCCACTTATTAGCCTTGAGACATCAAACAAGCTAGGACTGATACAACTGACATACGCAATAGACAGTTGCAATGACAGACAGACTGTTATGCAAAAGTTTAATGAACTGTTTGAAGGTACTGGGGTTCTTCCGGGAACAGCAAAGTTGCACCTAAAACTGGATGCTACACCTGTAGTAAACCGACCTAGACGAGTGACTGGAACATTGAAAGCCCGACTTAAGGATGAGCTTCAGCCGAGCGTATGAAAGAATGTGACATATTAATCACAAAATTGGGCGAACCGACAGACTGGGTGAACTCTCTTGTAGTAGTAGAGAACGCCAAAACTGGTCAATTACGACTATGTCTGGATACAAAAGCATTGAATCAAAGCATACGACGACCGCATTACCCAATGCCAACCCTGACGACGTTACGTCACAGCTATCAGGTGCGAAATATGTCAGTATTTTAGACATTACACATGCATACTGGAGTATCAAACTAGACGAGGAATCTTCTCATTTGACTACATTCAGCACGCTATTTGGTAAATACCGGTTCTTACGACTGTCATTTGTTATTTCTCCAAGTCAAGATATGTTCCAGAGGAAAGTAAATGAAACAATGAGGTTGGGCGCCCATAAACCGGTTTAACCCCCCAGTGACTTTTGTCACTGACCGTTCCAAGGCGGTACTTCCATCTTCCTCCTATTGTATGTTTGTTTTGTCTTTGTGCGTCTCTTGTTGTTTTTTCTACTTATGTACATTTGCTGTTTCCTTGTGTTGCTGTTCGGGCGAGTGTTTGTTTTGTATGTGGTGTTTCCTGCATGACTCATTTTTGTACTTTTGAAGGGCTAAGTGGCGTTTCTGCCATTGTTAATGACATTTGGATGTACGCGGCAAGGGCATAAGGGCGCTTGCACAACGTATTAGAACGTGCACGTGCAAAAGGAGTGGGTCTCAGTCCAAATAAATGCATCATAGGTGTTAAAGAGGCGTTTTCGGTCATTTGCTCACAGCCGACGGTTTAAAAGCAGACCTAAGCAAATTCCAAGCCATAATTGACATTGACATCCCAGAGCTTGAAAACTTCCTGGGAATGGTCAATTATTTGTGCAAATTCGCGCCAAATCTCTCAGAGCTCACGACCCCCCCCCCCCCTTAGGAGCCTCCTTAAGCAGGGTAACGAATTTGTTTGGGACGATCCTCAAACCATAGCATTTCAAAAGGCCAAGTCTATTATAACAAGTACACCTGTACTCGGTTACTTTGACCCAAATGAAAATTTGACCATAGAGTGTGATGCAGCTAAGCACAGAATTGGTGCTTGCTTAATGCAAAAGGGACGCCCCATAGCATATGCGTCCAAAAGTCTGGCAGAATCAGAGGTGATTTGTGCTGTCATTGAGAAAAAGAATGTTTGGCAATGGCATTTGCATGCAAACACATTCACCAGTATACATACCGAACCAAGGCTAAGGCCGTACTGATCACAAACCCTAAGAGGCAATCATGAAGATACCTCTATCAGCCGCCACTCCCAGACTGCAGAGAATGCTCTTACAGATGCAGATTTATGATCTAGAGGTCACACATGTATGTGGCAAAGATGTACAGATCAGTTTTCGTTTGTCTAGACATGTCCAGATGTATTTCCATGTACACACAGTTCTGCAAACATTGTGTGTAACTGACAGGCGCTTGGAGAAAATTAGGCATGCTATCTGGACAAACAAATAGACAATGCAAATGTTGAAACAGACTATACTCCAAGGTTGGCCTGGCGTGCGGAGTAAATGTAACAAGTCTATATTAGAGTAGTGGAACCACAGGGATAAGTTATCAGTTGAAGCTGATCTGATTTTCAGAGGTCAGAAACTGATTTTCCCAAGCTTTGAGAGAGGAGAGATTTTATCAGCAGCTCATGCAGGTCACATGGGTGTAGAGAAAACACTTTCCCGCACAAGAGATGCGATATTTTGGCAAGGCATGACCAAAGACATTATTGACCACGTGTTACAGTGTGAGACTTGTTTGCAATATAAATGGAAAAGTAGTAAAGTCAAGCAGGCAAAGCCACATGCAAGACGCAACCACCACCAAAACACCGACAGACAGCATGACACACACACACACACACACACACACAACCACACACCCAAACGCACACGCACACACACACACACACGAAATGAACACAGAAAACACCAAAAGACACACAAGAAACAGGGACAAACGCTCCACAACATGAACAAACCACAAGCACAAAGACGCAAGGCAAACAAAAGGAAGGGTGACAAAGAGAGTACCGCCTTGGCACGGTCAGCAGCAAAAACAAAAACACTACTCAAATCCCAAAGAACCATTAGTTCCACATGACACACCTGATAGACCCTATGAGAATATAGGAGCAGACATTAAAATTACTTCAGACAGTAAAAATTACTTGGTCACTGTAGACTATTACAGCATATTTTTCGAAGTTGATTTTTTGCCAGACATGAAAAGCTCGACTGTAATTAGAAAACTGAAAGTTCATTTCTCTAGAAATGGAATCCTAGACATTTGTATCAGTGACAATGGTCCTCAGTTCTCTTCAGAACTATTTTCAGAATTCGCCAGCGAGTGGGGATTGGAGCATAGAACTTCGAGCCCTTTACACGCGATGTCAAACAGTCTTGCTGGGAGAACAGTGAAGACTGTAAAACGTCTATTTCAAAAATCAAAAGACAGCAAGACAAATCCATACATTCCTATTCTAGAGTATAGAAATATTCCATTTGAATGTGGTTATACTCCTACACAATTACTCATGGGCAGACATACCAGGTCAATATTTCCGGTAGCAAAAGACAGACTCAAACCTGCGACTGTAAACCCCAATACAATGAAAAGGAAAATCAACATGTCAAAGGTTAAACAAAAAGTTTATTTTGACAAGATCACTAGACAGTTACCGTAACTCAAGCCTAATGATTCGGTTAGGATCCAAATGGGTAAACTATGGAATCCAGCAAAGGTTATTCAGGTTTTTAACGACAGGTCATTCTTAGTACAAACAGAAAATGGAGCAATGTAAAGACGTAACAGACGACTACTTCATACAACCAAGGAAACATTACCTCTAGATAAGCAACTTTGCTCCAAACATACTTCAGTTTCCTGTGCAAACAGAAGTAAACAGGTCAGCAGAATTACACAATCTGCCAAATTCCAAAGTACCCCAGAGCTCTGCGACTAACCAATTACCCAGTTCCCACAATATTCAACATGACCCTGATCCTTGCTAAACATTCCAAAATTATCGAACACGATCTGGTAGATTAGTGCAAACCAATAAGAAATACAACAGTAGTGAATGGTTTAAATAAATAATGTACATAGTGAAAACTGTTAACAGCTAGACTTATGTAAACATAGATTACCTGTAGAGATCTAGAAACTTTAATGCTGATCATATGCATGAAACAGAGGCTACATAATATTTTATTGTTTATTGAATTATTCAGAATTAGATTAAAATTTATTATTTCTTTGAAAACAGGGAGATGTAATATATTCTGCTTAAAATATGAAACAGACTATAGATACCTTTACTGTCCTTATCCTCTGTGATAGTAGCCTACCTTATCAGTTGTGTATTATTTGTATTAGATCTAAGACAGTCAGAACCATTAAAATAGTAGTAGAACTTGCGTACTTATCTATTCGTCACCTGTCAATACTCATTTGAGTGTGTGTGTGTGTGTGTGTGTGTGTGTGTGTGTGTGTGTGTGTGTGTGTGTGTGTGTGTGTATGTGTGTGTGTGTGTGTGTGTGTGTGTGTGTGTGCGTGCGTGCGTGCGTGCGTGCGTGCGTGCGGGCGAGCGTGTTTTCCTGCTTGACATTAAGTACTACATTTTTATTTATATGCACAATTTTCAAACTGTTCTATCTTTTACAATTTCAGCAGAATGTGGTGTTTGTTTGTAAGCAGATAAGTTAACAATTGAACAGGAGTAAATATTTATACAGGTGGTATTTTTCAGTTAACATTCTTCAGATATGTAAACCTGTAAAAGTTTACACACTCATCGTTAGAATAGCCATATTGCAAATTCACGAACGTGTAACTATTATGATTCACCGACGCAAACCGCGGGCTGCACGTGAACCCAGTTAATGAATAATTGAAATTGTGCGTTTAAAAATGTGCAAATTTGCTAACAGGTAAACACTGTAATTTTTAATATATGTAGGTTCATTTGCACAAGATGTCAATGTATGCAAGGTAGTGCACTCCTTGTTTGGAGAAACTTTGGGACCAACTTCGTTTCGGCCTATAGGGTATTTCGATCCCGGTCGTTTCGGCCCCAAATATAGTTTCTTGGTTTGGCATTGGTGAAATGAGAACGTAGTGTCTATTTCTAAGTTAATAAAATTCAGCATCGTTAATGGAAGATACTAAAATGAAATAAAAAAATGTAATGAATTGTTTAAATATTTAAATGCAATAAAATCCAAGTGTTAACCCCATTATGCTGTTTTCCTGTGGATTCGTGGTTCTTAAATTGTAAATTATCATATGAGTATGACAGTTGTGCCTTCAAAGTGTTTTTTTGTTGCATAGTAATATTTTAAAACATTTATTTATCTTGTCGGTCAATAGCTATCCATAGCTAATGTTTACTGTTATATATGACATACCGACTTTAAATAAATTTTTGTATCTTGTATCTTGAAATAATAAATTTTCAGACAAAAATCATCTAAAGTGTTCATTTTACTTGCTAAATAGAACGAGTCGGCTGCTACGAGATATTGACCTATTTTCCTATTGATTCGTGGGCTCTAATTGGTCAGTTTTAAAATTTCATTTCCGGGCAAGAAAATTCGTTTTGCAGGATTTTTTGAAGGACTATTCGGTCTTACAAAAAATCGTAACAATGATTATTTGAAATAAATGGTTACATGTAACGCAATTGAAGATTAATAAACATAACCTTCGATAACGTAATGGCTTTTTCCAAAATGGCGGATAAATAAAATCCAATTTAATGTTTTGATAGATGGCCCCAAAAAGGTCCATGTGAAGGTCTGCAGAAAGGTCCACATATTAATGAGCCCTTTTCATAGAGGTTATTGACAAAAACTGGGTTATGGAAATTAACTCTGTTTTGAGAAAACTACGTGATTACACAACCCACGAATCAATGAGAAACCACAAATCAATGAGAAAAAGGCATACTACATGAAAAGGCCTTTCTACGTCATTGCAAACAGTAGACCCAAATCAGATGGCTCCTATTAGAGCCCTTTGATCAAGATCCAGGCCTCGAAAATTTCACTTGTTCGCTTGTAATTACGAGTGGAAAGTGGTCTAGGACTAGTAATATTTGAAAATACACGTTCAACAGTACAAGTAGCGTTTTTGAGGAGAAATAATAATTTATTGGAGCTGAAATTCTTGCCAACTCGTCTTTCAAACAGCTGCAGTTATATACAATTGACATTTGAACCTTGCAGTCCGCAGAACGCTTGACTGCTGACTGCAAGGACTGGGACTCCGTATTTTCAACAGCGGATTATTTTTGTTTTGCAAGTGAACTGATTAAATGGAGTGAAAGGCTTTCCATGATGAAAACACAGTGGAAAAATGTGAAAAAGAAATAGTTTTTGCACACATATAATTCATACATCTGCTCTGCCTCCATCTAAATCGGTGCCTGGCTAGGGCAGAAACTTTAGAAACTATATATAATTCCACAGACAAACAGATTAGACCCAGATTAGATGTTTCCTACAGGGTCCATGTGATCTGCCGGGTCTTCTCTCTTTGCAATGGTATTAAAAGGAATTTATATGAAGAAAAGGGTTAATTAAAAATAACTGATAATTCCATTTCCAGGATGTTGGTGCCGGTAGAAAGTTCCCAAGGAGACTTTGTGACATAAAGGGAACCAAGACTTTGTGGCATATGAAAGTTTCTAGGTATACATGGCTCTTTCACCAACCTGTCTGGAGAGGTAAAGAGCTTACTATGGCTAACCTTTTTTAACAAGTAACTCTTTACTCCACGGATATTCATATAAGAAATATTGGCTATGAATGTTATTAATTAGCTGACTTTTTATCTCCACTTTTTCAAAAAAAATGTTAACCTTTTTGTTAAGATCCTTTTCTCAGAAACCATCAAAGATATTTGGTATGTATGTTTACCACAAGGGAACAAATTTTACAAGGATAGGTAACCCTAAAATTAATTTTGCCTTAGTTGTGCCCCTTTTTGACTTTTCATTGTTGGTTAAGTTTTATGTTCAGGTCCATGTCTCAGAAACTGTCTAAGATATTTGATTCATCTTTGGTATACATATTAACTATTACAAGGGGGGCCCATTTCACAAGGGCAGGTAACCCTTAAATTAATATTGCTGTTGTTATCTCCCCTTTCTGACTTAGACTTCCACTACATTATCCAGCAATAAAGAAAGACAGTGGAGTGCGCTGTCTGTGGACAGCTGTTGTTTGTAGAGGGAATTGTTGATTGTAGAATAGGGTCTATATTATAAATGTTTCTCCTATTTATGGGGAGACATATTGTCTGTTTGTCTGTCACAAACTTGTGTTGCACGTATCTCTGATACGACTAGAGCTAGATTCACCAAACTTCACAGGAATGTTCACCAGTATGAGTTGTTCATAACTCTGGCTTCACCTATATTTGAGTTATTGCCTCTTGTACATTTGTCCGGACAATAACTCCTATATTGCTCATGCCATTGGATTGAAACTTAATACATGGAAAGAGCATGATAATAGAAAGTGGCATGTAAAAGGGCCACAACTCAGGTTTCAATACCCGAGTAATTGCCCTTTGTTACCTTTTTTGTCTTGATAAATAACTCCTGTTCTACTGATACTATTGGACTGACATTTCATACATGGAAAGAGCATGATGAAAGGAAATGTCATGCACACTTGGGGTGTAAAATGTTTTCAAAAGCTACCCGCCTTGCAGGACTAGTGACCACTGAAATCCACACGCCCTTATACAAATTTCACTCGCCCTTGAATTTCCTACATTTATACCCTTTACCCATTCAAACTCACTGAACCATTTTACTTGCACTTTTTTTGTTCTTGTACTTTATCATACTGTTTCTGTCGTTCTGTCTTCCTTTTCTCTCTATTTTTCCTTTTTGACAGCATCTCCAACCGGTGCTCCCCCCTCCCCCTCCCTGGAGAACGAATGAAAGCTTGGTTGTTTTAACATTTTGACATATTGCGGATAAAACTAATGGTGCTTCCTTTTGGCCTCTAAACCATTTACTCATTTAAATTAGGTAAGAAAGCGTCAAAGGTTTAAATCAAGAATTTTTCAGTTTTAACGGATTAGTGTACATAAAAATGTTTTTACACTAATGTATATTTTAATTTCATAATAGAATTGACTATTTGAACCACTACTCTAAAAATTTAACACAAATAAACTTCCTATGGGCGAAGCATTTCTACTTTGGCCGAATATGTATCTTTGCATGAATTTGTCATAAAAATTAGAAATTTGTGACATTCATTGACACTTTTCTATGCACTGTTCACAGGGTAGCAGATATTGTAGCTGGGTACCATGTTAGCTTCAGACATACACCTTGGTCTAACAGCAGCCTTAACAAGGAAGAATCTGATAGTTGTGTTGTTCAAAAATAAAACTTCTAGACATTTTTAGTGTTGATGACAGCCCTGGGATTAACAGTTCATCTCATTAACATCGGTCAAAGCTGACATATGGTAATACAGAAGCAGCAGAAGTACAGAACCAAGAACCGTACGGTAATACTGAAACAGCATTAGCTCAGCATTTTGGTCAACTGGCAGCACAACTCATAAGAACTGATGTTAGGTAATTTTGAAGTATCATCAACAATGTCAGCAGTTCTTCTAAGTGACAGTCTGGCTTACAGGAAAGAATAGAACTGGTATAAAACAACACTGCATAAGGCATTTAGGTCTGGAAGTTTAGCACTTTTAGTGATTGGCAGCACAGATAACCATGACAGAAACTAGAGGCATGAGTAACAGTGAAGCAACATCTAGAAAATGAAGGCCATTTGACCGACTGACAATTCAACTTAAAACATCGACTAGAGCCATTGTAAGTAACACTGAAGTAGTAATCTAGACTCTTTGGCAGCAATATCTACCAGAGCTGTTGGAAGCGACTTTGAACATCTAGTCTCATTGACATCACTACTCAACAGCTATGGCAACTAGAGCTGTTGGAAGTGAAACTGAAATATCTAGTCTCATTGACATCACTACTCACAGCAGTGTCAACTAGGGCTATTGAAAGAGACATTGAAGTAGTATCTAGACTCATTGGCAACACGAACAGCAATGTGAACTAGAACTGCTGGAAGTTATATTGAAGCAACATCTGTGGAGCTCAGCGTTATATCTTATAGCCAGCCACGCTCATGGTAGTGTTAACTTAAATTGGTATAGGATTATGTTGAAGCAGCCTTTACAACTTAACAACTTCCTCCTACTGGCAGTCCAGCTGTTATCACAGCATCAACCTGAACTGGTGTGAAGTAACATTGAGACATAATCTAGAAGCTCAGCTCTTCTATCTACTAGTAACCTTGCTTACACTAAAACCAAATAATAAAGGAGTACAGTAATATTTTAGAACAACTTAAGATGCTCAGTACTTACCTACAGGCAGTCCAGCTCACATAAATATCAATGATGCAAGGTACATGTACCATTAAAGCAGCATCTGGCTCAGTATATTCACAGAACCGTAGCACAGCTCACCGAAGAATCAATTAGAATTGATAAAATGTACCATTGAAACAGCATCTAGCTCATTGTCTACTATTGAATTGTGGCCCAGCTCACATTAACATCAATTAGAATTGTGTAAAGTAACGCTGAAACAGGATCTTGATTCCACTGAATTTGAGTCAAGCTCATAGTAACATGGACTACAATTGGTGTACAGCATCCTTGAACCATCTAGCTCAGTAGTATCCATTGTAGTATAGCTCAGCTCACAGTATCATCAACTACAAATTGTGTATGGTAACATTGAAACAGAATTGTGTAAAGAAACATTGAAACAGAATTGTTTAAAGTAACATTGAAACAGAATTGTGTAAGGTAACATGGAAACAGAATTGTGTATGGTAACATTGAAACAGAATTGTTTAAAGTAACATTGAAACAGAATTGTGTTAATTAACATTGAAACAGAACAGAATCTAAAAGTTCATTTCTTTTTGCCAACTTATAGACCAGCTCACAGCCACAATACGGCATCCTTGAACCATCTAGCTCAGTAGTATCCATTGTAGTATAGCCCAGCTCACCGTAACATCAACTACAAATTGTGTATGGTAACATTGAAACAGAATTGTGTAAGGTAACATTGAAACAGAATGGTTTAAAGTAACATTGAAACAGAATTGTGTAAGGTAACATGGAAACAGGATTGTGTAAGGTAACATGGAAACAAAATTGTGTAAGGTAACACTGAAACAGAATTGTGTTAATTAAAATTGAAACAGAACAGAATCTAAAAGTGCATCTCTTTTTGCCAACTTATAGACCAGCTCACAGCCACAATAGACTAGAACTGGTGTAAAGGACCAACTGGCAGGCTTGCTTATAACAACATTGACTTAAACGGGTGTTAAGTTACATTGAAGCTGCACCTAATAGCTGAACACTTCAGCCAAGTAGTGACTCAGCTTACAGCAACATCAACTAGATCTGGTGTAAGGTAACATGTTGGATAAGATAGTGGTTCCACTTACTGCATGTGTCCTATAGACAATAATGAGTACAGCTAAACCTCTAATGCAACCACCAAAAGAGGTCTAAATCTCAACAGGTGGTAGCTTAATTCAGGACAAAAGTTATGCAGAAAGCTCAAAGCAGCTTTCTGTATTTCTTTCATCAGAGCAACAGATGAATGTGCATACTCAAATACTAAAATAATAATTTCTCCATCAAAACCAATTTTGTGACCACTCTTTAGAGTTGTCTCCTTGAGACAATTCTAAATAGTGCCACAGTGGTCACAACATAGGGTTTGTTGGAGAAATGAAGAAGTTATTCTTGGAAAGTTTTTAATTAATGCATCTTATCTGGACTTCTGTTTCAACCTGCATGAATCAACCACCTGTTTTCAAAGACATCCACATTTATTCATTAAATGATAGCTTTGGAGAGGTTCCACTGTACTATAAGTTTGAACTGCAACACAAGAAAAGTTGTCCTGATGCTACAAACAATGTAACACCTGACCAGCCAACCAGTCTGGTCAGGCTTTACTGTTTGTCATGCACAAAATGATACATAGCTGTAGATACTGATGATTATAAAATAGCATAGTCACAGAAATAGCTGCTTGTCTCACTGCAGTCAGTATAGCCCCAGAAATAGCTGCTTGTCTCACTGCAGTCAGTATAGCTCCAGAAATAGCTGCTTGTCTCACTGCAGTCAGTATAGCCCCAGAAATAGCTGCTTGTCTCACTGCAGTCAGTATAGCCCCAGAAATAGCTGCTTGTCTCACAGCAGTCAGTATAGCCCCAGAAATAGCTGCTTGTCTCACTGCAGTCAGTAAAGCCCCAGAAAAGCAGATCTGTATTATAATTCCATAAGCAAACAGACCAGACCCAGATCAGATAACTCCTATAGGAGCCATCTGTTCTGAGTCTTCTCTTTTTGCTAAATCGTTGAAAGGTGGATTTATGGAGTAAAGGGTTAAATGAATATTCGTAAGTTTTTACAGCTCTGTGCTATGAATTCAAACAGTTTGCATAAACTCTGACACGTTTTCTTGTGGCACAGCTCTTTTCTAGTCAGTGTACCGTAATTACCCTAAATGATTGACCAAACTTAAAGAAATCGTGAAGACCCAGATTAAACTGCCCAAGGAGGAATGATCAGGGTCTACACTATTTGTTGCTCGAGTTTCATCTAACCCTATCCATGTTCAGTATTCATGTAAGGAAAAAAATGAATATTTATTAGTTGAATTTTTATAATGTACATTTTCAAGGGAATATTTTGCCTTGACAAAAACTGTAGAATGAGATCCATATCGTGTCATACAGAACAAACCATGATCAGATGGCTCCTGTAGGAATTGTCTGATGTGGGTTTACTCTGTTTGCAAACACGTGAAAAGGTGTTTATATGAAGGAAAGGGTTTAAGCCATCAAAATGGTTCAGAATTAGCTTAATCAGCTTACAGACCCTGGAGAGGGGAGATCAGATTTAAAGTAAATACGGTATAGTTTATAAGGCAAGAAAATTTATAGGAATATTGTATGTTTGATATTTGTATCTGTATTTGAGCAAAATATATCTCAAAACCTTGTGAATTCTGTTGGCAATCCTATGATTGTCTTTCTGACAGTTCAGATTTAAATGAAATGTATGTGTACTGTTTTACTTGTTAATAGCTAACAAGCAAGATTTATCAGTAAAAGTCTAAATCATTTTCTTCTTTTATTGCGTTGATCAACAACAGTCGCAAACAGCATAGACTTTGATCAGATGTCATGTTTTCATTGCATTATGATCTGATCTGAGTTTATGCAGTTTGCAATGTTTAGATGTTTGTCTTTACACAGCAGGCTCATTTAGACTTACAAAGCAAATTTGGATATATAAAAAGTTAATTTTAATGGTACCTGGAGTGATTTGGCATCTCAAGAAAGATTTAACCCTTTCCGTCCAGAATATTAATTTAAAAATTCATTACTGCATGAATTATGGACTGAATGTTTTTAATTATTTATTCAGAATGTTGGCTGTGATAGATATACAGAATCAGATCTATATTATTCTAAAAGCAAACAGCAGATCCTGATCAGACAGCTCCTAAAGGAGCAGTCTGATCTGGGTCCACTCTGTTTGCAAAGGTGCCTGAAGTCATTTACATGATGGAAAGGGTTAGAATGTTAGATTTGAGATCCAAATTCAATATTTGTTAGAGAAAGATAAATAGTTGACACTTGTATTCTGAAAACAAACTTGTGTAATGACATTCTCAAGCAGTAAAGACCCAGACCTCTGGTCATTGTCTGCACTGTTTGTCATTTGAAATGTAAATTGTAAATTGTACCCTTTCATACTAATAGGACTCTACCATTTAACACTGCTTGGCCATTCCACTTTGAAAGTTGATGTTAACTCCTTATCATGCTGAAAAAATTATGTCTGCCAAAACTTCTGATTCATACAAGTGTTTGAGAAACAGTTGGCCGAGTGTCAAACTTTAACAGCTTGGATCCTGATCAGATGTTGAGTTAGTCTGCGTCTCATCTGGATCCACGCTGTTTGCAAACTCGAATCAGGTTGGCTTAGCATGATAATCAAGTGCAGTGAAGACAAATATAGATGCTATCATACCAGTGCCAGAAGTTCTATGAACCTTTGCCTTGCTGAAAAAAATAATGTCTCTACAATTCTGATCCGTGGTTTTGATTCAGTAAAACTGAGAAATTAATGACTGAGTGTCAAACAGCTTGGATGCTGGTGAGATGTTGTGTTACTTGACGTTTTATTTTAGGTTGTTTTTTTTTCAAGTGATTTTATAGCCGTTAACAGACTTTGTTCCTAGTGGCAGAAAGTGTGGGTTTTTTTACAGAAAAAATTCCAATTCAGACGTAAAAAAGGTATGGGTCTTCTTCATAAAATGGTGAGAAAAGCCCTGCATTTGGAACAAAATTGTGCAAAGACCTGTCCGATTGGTTCATAGCAAGTAAACGGTGAATTCCTTTCAAAGTACTGATGACTGTTTGGAAATATTTGCAAGCAGTGTTGATCTAGATGAGATGCGGAGCTAATCAATATCTCATTGGGAATCAAAAATTATTTAATAACTGGTCGGTGGTCTTTTGAAAAAAACACGTCAAGTCAGAACATGCTTTCTGGTTATGTTCGTCAATTCATAAAATTATGAAATTTAAACTTAAGAGATTTAAACATACTGCAAGTTTGGATCAAGGACTTTTTCTGGCAATTTTGGGAAAAATACATTTTACATTTGGGAATTTTTTCACAATCATCATGTAAAACATTTTCTGTCCCATTATAACTTATTTTGCATTTTTGTTAAATAGCTGATTTTAATCAAAATTTGGTCTCTAATAATGGGATTTTTTCTCCAAAATTTTGAAAAAAATGTTACCTATTTTGCATTAGAAATGGTTCTTTTAATAGACCCGTGTAGACCAGAAAAAGGGCCCGCTCATCCAGAATTCCTGATTGGAAACACTCCTCTTAATGCATGATAGAACCTGAAACCTCCAAAGTTAGAGGTATGAATACAATACTGTTGAACAACTGAATGGTTATTGAATGGTAATATTTTTGTTTTATGTAAATTAACTCTTTACTCTTGACTAGCTTTTCTGTAACTGAGCTAAAGGCACTGGTGTCTGAACTAGATACCAGATCAGAATTAACGGAAGTAAACAAAACTGCAAAACATTGTGTTGCTTGAAATAACCTTTTACCTGATATAAAGGCCCTTTAACACTTTTGCAAAGAGTAGATCCAGATCAGATGACTCATGTAGAAGCCCTATGATCTGGATCTACTCTGATTATAGAATTATAACGATGTGAATCTACAGCTTCTGCCATTTTCTAGGTACAAACATCCTGTGTTCATGTACCATTTATAAGAATTCAATTAATAAGTATTTGTGATGAAATTATTTCTTACATGAGTTTTTATCAGGTAAAAGGTTAAGGGTTCATTGATGGTTCACACATTGGTGATGATGAGGTTTGATAAGCACTGAGCATATCCCAATTCGGCATTGTTAACACTTGAGTATATAGCCAAATTCAGCATTGCTACACCTTACACTAGCCAAAAACAAAATACGGTCCATTGATGGTTCACACATTGGTGATGATGAGGTTTGATAAGCACTGAGCATATCCCAATTCGGCATTGTTAACACTTGAGTATATAGCCAAATTCAGCATTGCTACACCTTACACTAGCCAAAAACAAAATACGGTAAAACCTCTCCATAACAGCCACTTAATTACATGTGTATTAGTTGGTATTTAGGGCAGGTGGATGCTTAAAGCAAGATGAAAGTAAAACGCTCCTATAGGAGCGGTCTGTTTTACTTTCACCTTGCATTAAGCGGCTATCTGCCTTTAATACAAAATACTTGATGTAATTCAGTGGCCGTTATAGTGAGGTTTAACTGTATACCAACTAAAAAGAAGATACTTTTTGGATTGACAATATTGCTGAGAAATGACTGGGGAAGTTGTTGTGTGGGGAGAAAATGGCACCATGCACATCTTTCTTACTATTAAGTTTCTTGTTCATGTCACATGTGCTCCCAATTCAATATTTTAGTGTGCTGATGTTTGCATTTGAATTCAGTTGAAGTTGTCTATCTGTATAGACCTGTATGTATCGCTGTTGTTATATTGTAGTGACCAATATTTAACTTTAACACTACTTGGAGGGAGAGCGTGAAATTAGTCCAGTTGTATTAATTTTTTGAAAGAATTCACTGTATCAGCATTCACTGTTGAGTCGCTGAAATTATTCTGTCAAATATTGTACTAACGAAGAAGGAATGTTTGTAGGCATTTGACTTTGCAAAGATTGTGGGTTTTTTCAGTTGGATCGTCACAAATATGATCAGTGAAAGTATAAGCCCTTATTGACCGTATGTTGCACTGAGATATGAGATAATCTCTCATATTAACTCTTTACTCCATAAATACACTTTTCTACACTTTTGCAAACAGAGTAGACCCAGGAGTCGTCTGGTCAGGGTCTGCTCTGTTGGCTTATGATATAATGTAGATATGATTCTACAGTTTCGGCCAAGGTTGAAAATTCTTGTGTCCATGTGCTATTGTAAAAATTGTTTTTATTTATATTTATGATGTCTCGTGAATATTCATGGAGGAAAGAGTTAATAGCTGATGAATACTCTTCAACCTTCTCGTACATGAAAGTTAACCATTGCTGTTTTCAGCGTTCTTGAAGAGTTGGAAGTTCAAGATGTTTAAGCAAATCAGACAAGCAGCCTTCTTGATGAGAAAAGTAGACCTTGTTTATAAAGCATGCAGCAGATCTTTGTATTCTTTCTAGTTTATCAACTTCAGCTTTTGTGTAGGGATCCCAGATAATGCAGCCGTATTCAAGTTTGGATCGTACAAGTCTGATCCAGTGTATTATACAGTGTTGCAGCCAGGACGCGCGATCGCGCGATTCCCCCCTTTTTCTGAAAATTCCCCCTCTTTTTCACTGGAGGGGGGCGCCTAGTCGCGCACTAAAGTTTCAATATTACTTTGCTAAAAAATTCCCTCCCTCAGGCTGTCGAAACAGTTTGTAGCGAGTACCGGTAAAGCTTTCAATTCATATCGAATCTGAACCGGATGTTTGTCAACTGTCATGTATAGGTAAGGCTAAAACGCGGTTCGGTACAGTAACTTTAGCTATCATATTCTATGGGACCTCGGCAATTCCAGATACGTGAACAGTTGCCTGTCCAAGATCTACAGTTTTTTGTGACTACTCTGTTAATTAATTGTGCTTATGATAAAACAATAAAACACCACTCAGTCTCACAACTGATAATTTATAACTCGTTGAGTAAAGTAATGTTTGCCTGTCTCGGTCCGACTTTTAGTCTATGCCCGTAACCTATATAATCAAAATGAAAACAGTAAAAACGTGTTTGCTGTAAAAATCCTCAAAAAACATTATCTTAAAGAAAAATCAGCGACTACTTTGGGGTAGGTACCCTTCCTATAACCAAATTCAGTTTAAATTCAAGTGTCAAAGATATGTAACCGAGTTATTCATCTTCTACGAGTCGCAAACAGATTAGACCTGTAGAAAGCGACGAAATCGACCGTGTCGAACCCACTGCGCTAGATTTGCATTGATATTGTTGTGAAATAAAAATCCCCCCCCCCATTTTGAACAAATCGCCCCTAATTTTCAAAGGGAGGGGGGAAAATCGCCCCTCTTTTTAAAATCCTGGCTGCAACACTGATTATATGTGTGATGTAGAAATCTTTTGACTACCCTCGACTTTTTGAGGGCATTCTTCAACGTCACTAAATCCCGTCTCACAAGAACAGTTCATCCTCCATTTTCAGGCTTGTAAAGCTTTCACAAACAGTCAATAAATAGCAAGAATTCAAAATGGCGGTATTCCCTCGCCTACACCATAGAAAGATTCACTTTCGGGCTACTTCCAGTTATGGGATATGCGAGGTCATAAGGATTCATGTGGGGGCCACTTCCAGTTATGGGATATGCGATGTCATAACTCATAAGGAGTGATGGTAAAAAAGCTTTGTTTTTAATGGGGCGGTCAGTAGTAAGTACTATCCTAAAAGGAAATGCTATGTGTACATGCTCAGCCTCCGGCTCACTCCAATAATGCCTCTCATTTTTCAGGGAACCATCAGGAAGTGGAATTAACTTGTTGGCTAGAAGTTGCTCTTATAAAATTCCTATCTCTTTACAGAAGGGGCCAAGGTTTAGACACTTGTCTGCATCCATGACTAGATCATATGATCTGAAAATGTGTTAAATAAAACAATAGTTAGAAGCTTATTAACTTGAAAATGTATCTTTTACTTATTATGCGGCATATTTCTGGCGATTTGTATAAAAAAAAATTATGGCACTGAAAAATTTGCAAATAATGAAAAAATGATTTAACTTTTTCGGAAATTCAGATATCATTATGAAAATTTTCTCCTTTATGTATTTCTTTTGCTCTTTCCATTTCTGGTATTTGTTTTTGCATACAACCAGTGAAAAACACTTAAAACTGGACAAAAGGGGTAGACAGGTGAAAACAAAATAGGAGACCAAATTGAGTTATTTTCCATATCTGCACAGACCCAACAGTCAGGCACAAAACCAGTCAGTGGAACAAATCTTGTCTTTTCCACCTGTTTATCTTCCCTAACTGGCCATTTGAAAACACCAGACTGGCCTGCTGGAGTGATTAATGTCACTCTTAATGTTTCTGGATCGGTAACCATTTTCACCACTCCAGGGTACCACAAGTCTTGATGGAAATTGTCACATAGACATTTTCTTTGGTGTCTCACACTGATGACAGCATATGCTTCTGAGTCTTAATAGAGCTTTCTCTCCTCTTTGTTTTGAATTAAAAAAACAAACAAATAAAAACCAAACCAGCATATAGTAAGTCGCAGTTCCTGGACTGTTAGATCAGCAAGGAAACCATACAGCTGAAAAGCAGATGAGCTTCCCTGTGGCTGGTGGCAGTCTTCATTGTTATAAGGAGGCAGTGGTCTTGGGAGATTCTTCCTCTCATCATTTAGGGGAACGTCTTCCCCTTCATTCTCCTTTTGTGTGGCAAGTCCTCCACTTCCCTCTTCTCAGGCATCTTTGGGGTGGCAGGATCCTTGTCCACAAGACCTCCAACTGCTTTTTGGCAGCCTCATAGTTGCCCATGTCCAACTCCTTTCTTCTTTGGATTGAGCTTGTTCTTCTGACCGGGCATCATTGAAATGCTATGTGTACTTGCTCAGCCTCCGGCTCACTCCAATAATGCCTCTTATCCTTCACTAAAGCTTGGAGGAGGGTTCATTTTTCAGGGAACCATCAGGAAGTGGAATTAACTTGTTGGCTAGAAGTTGCTCTTATAAAATTTCTATCTCTTTACAGAAGGCCTGGAGCCAAGGTTCGGACACTTGTCTGCATCCATGACGAGATCATATGATGATCTGAAAATGTTTTAAATAAAACAGTAGTTAGCTTATTAACTTGAAAATTTATCTTTTACTTATTTTGCGGCATTTTTCAGGTGATTAGTCTAAAAAAAAATTAAAAATTTATGTCACCGAAAAATTTGCAAATAATGAAAAAATGACATAACTTTTTTTCGGAAATTCAGATATCATTATAAATGAAACTTTTCTCCTTTATGTATTTCTTTTGCTCTTTCCATTTCTGGTATTTGTTTTTGCATACAACCAGTGAAAAACACTTAAAACTGGACAAAAGGGGTAGACAGGTGAAAACAAAATAGGAGACCAAATTTACAGTTATTTTCCATATCCGCCCAGACCCAACAGTCGGGTACAAAACCAGTCAGTGGAACAAATCTTGTCTTTACCACCTGTTTATCTTCCCTAACTGGCCATTTGAAAACACCAGACTGGCCTGCTGGAGTGATTAATGTCACTCTTAATGTTTCTGGATCGATAACCATTTTCACCACTCCAGGGTACCACTAGTCTTGATGGAAATTGTCACATAGACATTTTCTTTGATGTCTCACACTGATGGCAGCATATGCTTCTGAGTCTTAGCATAGATTTCTCTCCTCTTTGTTTTGAATTAAAAAAACAAACAAATAAAAACCAAACCAAGCTTTGAGAATAATTATTCTATCATGGTCAGGTCTTGTTTAGCACATTAAGGGCTAAAATTGACTGTCAGAGCCATTTTATAAATCACACTTTCAATTTAAAACCAAAGCAGCATTTAGGTGATATGATTCCCTTTCCTGGTTCCTTGCCAAAGCTTCAGTCAGCTGATCATGATATGACTGAAGCATATAGTAAGTCGCAGTTCCTGGACTGTATAGATCAGCAAGAAAACCATACAGCTGAAAAGCAGATGAGCTTCCCTGTGGCTTGTGGCAGTCTTCATTGTTATAAGGAGGCAGTGGTATGGGGAGATTCTTCCTCTCATCATTTAGGGGAATGCCTCCCCTTCATTCTCCTTTTGTGTGGCAAGTCCTCCACTTCACTCTTCTCGGTCGTCTTTGGGGTGGCAGGTTCTTTGACCACAAGACCTCCAACTGCTTTTTGGCAGCCTCGTATTTGCCCATGTCCAACTCCTTTCTTCTTTGGATTGAGCTTGTTCTTCTGACAAGGCATCATTGTTTTCTGAAATAAAATTCAAACACTTAACTTACCGTATAACGGGTTATTTTAGTTGCTGTAAAAGTTTACGGATTCGGGGTAAAAACACATGATTTAATTTTATATGACTTTTATTTTTACGAATCCATGAAGACACATAAAAAATTAGCTCATCAAAAGTTTACATCATTAAAATTTCACAGCAAATAGTTTTGTTAATACAAATTCAACTGTATTTCGCAGTTAGAAAAGTGTTCACACCTACCACGGTAACCGTGCAGCAAACACATGTACCGGCTATCGCCCTGGGCATCAAACAACATAATTAACGTAATTGACCATTATGTGCTACATGTACATATTTGTCCCAATGTTTGTTATGGTTGAGTGTTCTGCCAACGACGACCACTGCCGCAGAAATGAAGTTGGTAAATAAAATATACGTTATGAGCGCTATGAAAAAGGTCGGATGAGTTCAAAAGCAATAAGGACGAAACTGATGCAGAAATGGTACCCCGCTTTATCTGACAAATTCAGTCAGTGACTGAAACCAGTTACAGTATCGTAATCAGTTAGTAACCCTGCATCTGATTGGATGATTGCCTCATTTCCTCTCGGTGTGTTTTGATTTCGGCCAATAGAAACGTTTGTCAGATAATGTGTTGTTTCTTCATATTTTGTTTTGATGATGATAGCATATTACACAATGCACAGAAACACCTGTACACTACATGCATAGGTATTAACAATAACACGTCGCTCTAGTGTATCGGAAGATAAGGGTGACTTTGATAAGGTTACACTGCTTACGATTAAATTCAAGTTCTAGATACTAGATCTTTTTACCAGAGTTTACGCGGCGAAAATATATGAGGAATATTTTTACGAAAATAACTTTGGTCGTAAAAATAAGTAAAAATTAGCAGCAGGTAAAAATATCCCGTTATACGGTATTCACTCACTGAAACACATAATCATACAGTGAAACCTCTCTATACTAGTCAATCCTCTCTTTTTACCTGTCAAACCTCACTATACTGACCTCTCTATACTGGTCAATCTTTACAATGAATTGAAGGTACTATGTGCAAATGGCTGTTTTTATAATGCAGGTTGAAGGTTTGGTAGAAAGCTCATGGAAGACTTTTCTGTAAAACATTATAACCCATTCCCTCATATTGATGCCCCTTTGAAACCATTGTGAGAAATGGAGCATTTGCTCCAAAGGAGCTCTTTCACAGTGGATCCTTCCCAAATTTAATCATAATGTTTATCTAGACATGGTGCAGTAGCCTGCCAAGTCCCGGCTTGTTTATCCAAGGTCAAGGTCACTTAATTGGACTTAGAATTTGCGTTTAGCATTTGCGTTAGGCAAAAATGTTAACCTCAATTTATGTGGAACAAGTCCTCTTATCTACATAACACTTTGAGATAAAGCTTTGAAACTTGGAACACTTGTTCAGCGTCACAACCTTCACCTGTAGGCAAGAGTAAATAACTCTGTCAAGCATTTTGACTGAATTATACCCCTTTTTAACTTAGAATTTTTGGTTAAGGCTTTGTTAAAGTCCATTTTTTAGCTCACCAGAGCACTTTTGTGCTCAGGGTGAGCTTTTGTGATCACTTGATGTCCGTCGTCCGTCGTCGTGCATCGTCCGTCGTCCGTCGTCGGGCGTCAACAATTTGAACCTTTAAAAATCTTCTCCTCTGAATCTACAGGGTTCTCAGCTTTCATCTTTGGTACATAGCATCATCTTTGGGTCCTCTACAAAAGTTATATAAATTTTGCCCCTGGGGTCAAAATTGGCCCCGCCCCAGGGGTAGCCAGTTTTGAATCGAAACATATAGTGACAACTTTGAAAATCTTCTCCTCTGAATCTACAGGGTTCTCAGCTTTCATATTTGGCACATAGCATCATGTTCAGATCCTCTACAAAAGTTATATAAATTATGGCCCTGGGGTCAAAATTGGCCCCGCCCCAGGGGTAGCCAGATTTCATTAGAAACATATACAGTGAAACCCCGCTAATGCGACCACTTAATAAACAGCCACTGATGTCGTTTAAAGCAGGTGGCTGCTTAATGCAGCACGAAAGTACTTTCGTACTGCATTAAGCAACCACCTGCCTCTGCCACTCGGAATTATGCCCTTTTTTGGTGGTCGCATTAGCGAGGTTTTACTGTAGTGACAACTTTGAAAATCTTCTCCTGAATCTACAGAGTTCTCAGCTTTCATATTTGGCACATAACATCATGTTCAGGTCCTCTACAAAAGTTATATAAATTATGGCCCTGGGGTCAAAATTTGCCCCGCCCCAGGGGTAGCCAGTTTTGAATAGAAACATATAGTGACAACTTTGAAAATCTTTTCTTCTGAATCTACAGGGTTCTCAGCTTTCATATTTGGCACATAGCATCATGTTCAAGTCCTCTACAAAATTGGTATAAATTATGCCCCTGGGGTCAAAATTGGCCCCGCCCCAGGGGTGGTCAGTTTTCAATAGAAACATATAGTGAAACTTTGAAAATCTTCTCCTCTGAAAATGGAAGGTTCTCAGCTTTCATATTTGGCACATAGCGTCATGTTCAGGTCCTCTACCAACTTTTTATAAATTATGCCCCTGGGGTCAAAATTGGCCCCGCCCCAGGGGTAGCCAGTTTTCAATAGAAATATTTGGTAAAACTTTGAATATATTCTTCTCTGAAACTGAACGGTTCTCAGCTTTCATATTTGGCACATAGCATCATGTTCAGGTCCTCTACAAGAGTTATATACATTATGCCCCTGGGGTCAAAATTGACCCCGCCCCAGGGGTGGCCAGTTTTCAATAGAAACAATATAGTGAAAACTTTGAAAATCTTCTCCTCTGAATCTATGTAGGGTTCTCATCTTTCATATATGGCACATAGGATCATATTCAAGTTCTCTACAAAAGTTATATAAATTATGCCCCAGGGGTCAAAATTGGCCCCGCCCCAGGGGTAGCCATGTCTCAATAGAAACATATAGTGACAACTTTGAAAATCTTCTCCTCAAAAACTGGAATGTTCTCAGCTTTCATATTTGACACATAACATCATGTTCAGGTCCTCTACAAGAGTTATATAAATTATGCCCCCGGGGTCAAAATTGGCCCCGCCCCAGGGGTAGCCAGTTCGCAATAGATACATATAGTGTCAAATTTGAAAATATTTCCCTCAGAAACTGGAAGGTTCTCAGCTTTCATATTTGGCACATAGCTTCATCTTTCACCTTTGCTTTACACCGTTCTTACTGGACATTTGTGACGATCTGCAGCAAGATCCACTTTTCACACACCCAGCTTGACATGATTTCACTGTAGGGTGCAGAATAAGATCAATTTTTTGAAGAGTTGAACAGACTTTAACGAGAACTATTGGTGCTTTACTTTTTTAGCTCACCAGAGCACAAAGTGCTCAAGGTGAGCTATTGTGATACCCCTGTGTCCGGCGTCCGTCGTCCGTCGTCCGTCTGTCCGTCTGTCCGTCAACAATTTCAAACAACTTCTTCTCTGAAACAGACTGCCCAATAGTAACCAAACTTGGTCAGATACATACTGTGGGTGGGGGCTTCAAAAGTTGTTAAAAGATAGTGGGTGGGGTCATCGGTCTTGTTGCCATGGCAACCGTACACAATATCTAGAAAAATCTTCTTCTCCAGAATGACTTGTCCGATTTGAATATAGTTTTCACCAAAATGTTTCTCAGTTGATAGACTTCAAAAGTTGTTAAAAGAATTTTGATCCGGCAAAAAACATGGCCGCCAGAGGGCGTGGTCAGTTTTTCGATATATGGTAATATGGAATTTTAATAGGAAAATCTTTAAAAGTCATCTTCTCTGAAACTCTAAAGCCTAGACCTTTGATATTTGGTATGTAGCATGATCTTATGGTCCTATACAAAGATTGTTCAAATTATGGCCCCCGGGCCAAAAATGGCCCCGCCCAAGGGCTTATCAGTTTTTCATAGGAAAATCTTTAAAAATCTTCTTCTCTGAAACTGTAAGGCCTAGACCTTTGATATTTGGTATGTAGCATGATCTTATGGTCCTCTACAAATATTGTTAAAATTATGACCCCCGGGCCAAAAATGGCCCCGCCCAAGGGCTTATCAGTTTTTCATAGGAAAATCTTTAAAAATCTTTCTTCTCTGAAACTGTAAGGCCTAGGCCTTTGATATTTGGTATGTAGCATGATCTTATGGTCCTCTACAAAAGTGGTTCAAATTATGACCCCCGGGCCATAAATGGCCCCGCCCAAGGGCTTATCAGTTTTTCATAGGAAAATCTTTAAAAATCTTCTGCTCTGAAGCTGTAAGGCCTAGACCTTTGATATTTAATATGTAGCATGATATTATGGTCCTCTACAAATATTGTTCAAATTATGACCCCTGGGCCAAAAATGGCCCCGCCCAAGGGCTTATCAGATTTTCATTGGAAAATCTTAAAAAATCTTCTTCTGAAACTGTAAGGCCTAGACCTTTGATATTTGGTATGTAGCATGATCTTATGGTCCTCTACAAACATTTTTCAAATTATGATCCCCGGGCCAAAAATGGCCCCGCCCAAGGGCTTACCAGTTTTTCATTGGAAAATCTTTAAAAATCTACTGAAACTGTAAGGCCTAGACCATTGGTATTTGGTATGACTGACATGATCTAATTGTCCTCTATAAATATGTAGCTGTGGCTTGTGGTCCTCTGCCAAGAATGTTTAACTTACGACCCTGACCACTGGGCGAGACTTGGCCCTGGCTCAGGGCTTATCAGTTTTTCATGGGAAAAATATGAAATATTATTTTTCTCTGAAACCATAAGGCTTAGACCATTAATTAATGGCATACTGCTTTGCCTTGTGGTTCTCTACCAAGGTTGTCCACATGATTTCTTTTGGTCAAAAATGGCCCTGCCCCTGGGGTTATCTCAGGTGAGCGCTTCAGGGCCTCATGGCCCTCTTGTCTGACTCTTAAATTAGTTTCACTGATTTCCCCTGGGTTCCTTTCCAGGACATCCATTAATTCTTCTGAGCAATGCTCATATTCCATTTCTGACTGGATTAGGCTACTGCGTACTTTAGCAATCTCTTCGTTTGTGCTACACATGCCGAAATTTATCATCTCTCTGTCAATTTTGTCATTTATTCTAGATACCGTAGACTGTTTATGTATGTGTTGATTTTGTCTGTACCTTTCTAGGTAAGTGTCCTTATCTTTCAATCTGCCATCTTGATATCTTCGCCCTCGGTAGCTTCAGGGTGTTTATTGTCTGACATAAAGCTACAGATGCCGTTGGGTCTTTTAACTGTTCTACTCCCAAATGTTGTTTAAATTATGACCCCGGGCCAAAAATGACCCGGCCCAAGGGCTTATCAGTTTTTCATAGGAAAATCTTTAAAAATCTTCTTCTCTCAAACTGTAAGGCCTAGACCTTAAACAACACCAAAAAACGAGAAAAACACGACCAGGAAAAAAGTTCCTATCGGGTCTATGTATGTATTGAAAGGTATCTAACTACGACAGATCAGCGGCGGAAAATACAACAGTCATGTTTTTCAAAGTCTTACAGCAAAGCCAATTCAACACCGATTTCAATCAGTTTGGTCTTGATCCGTTCCAAATTCCATATGCTAAGCGGCACAATTAGTGCTTTCCTTAAATATTGCTCCGTCTTGTCGCTGCAAGACCGCGAATTTGATAAAATGCTAGAGCGAAACGATGTGACTCCCGCCAGGATGCATAGACGTATATAGGGGAATCCCTATTTGTTAATCTTTTCAACAAAAACGCGAATTATGGTTAAAGACTATCTAAAAACATTAAACTCGCCGCAATTAAAACGGTGCTTACTATTTCCAGTCAGCTACGAGGCGCCAGTTTTCTTTCTCCAACTTTCTCCTTTTGAACGGATGCGACCATTTTGCTGTGACCCAGCTCATAAACTATTCGATATGCAAATTGATTACTACTTCCGGGCCACAGCGATTTGGCCACTTCCGTTCAAAACGTAAATAGGAGAAAGAAAACTGGCGTCTCATAGCAGACTACAAATAGCCAGCACCGTTTAACTGTGGTAAGTTGAATGTTTTTCTAATGTGTTTCAGCATAATTCGCGTTTTTGCTGAAAAGTTTAACGAATACAGATCCCCCTATATACTTCTATGCATCCTGACGGGAGTCACATCGTTTCGCTCTAGCGTATTTTCAAATTCGCTGTCTTGCAGCGACAAGACGGGGCAATATTTAAGGAAAGCACTAATTGTGCCTCTTAGCACATGTAATTTGGAACGGATCAAGACCAAAATGATTAAAATCGGTGTTGAATTGGCTTTGCTGTAAGACTTTGAAAAACATGACTGTTGTATTTTCCGCCGCTGATCTGTCGTAGTTAGATACCTTTCAATACATAATTATATAGACCCGATAGAAACTTTTTTCCGGGTCGTGTTTTTCTTGTTTTTCGGAGTGGTTTAAGGTTCAAATAGATAGTTTTAGACTAGTTTAACATACTTTTTTTGAAAAAATATTTATATTTTTTTATTATTTTTTTTGAAGGGGGGGGGGGGGGGGGGGGTGGGGGGGGGGGTGAGGGGGGGGGGTTGTTTCCGGGGTGAGTCCAAGCATGCGTCGAGCACCTTTGTTTTTCATAGGAAAATCTTCTCATCTTCTCTGAAACTGTAAGGCCTAGACCATTGATATTTGGTATGTAGCATGATCCTATGGTCCTCTACAGATATTTTTCAAATTATGACCCCCGGGCCAAAAATGGCCCGCCCAAGGGCTTATCAGTTTTTCATAGGAAAATCTTTAAAAATCTTCTTCTCTCAAACTGTAAGGCCTAAACCTTTGATATTTGGTATGTAGCATGATCTTATGGTCCTCTACAAAGATTGTTCAAATTATGACCCCCGGGCCAAAAATGGCCCCGCCCAATGGCTTATCAGTTTTTCATAGGAAAATCTTTAAAAAATTTCTTCTGAAACTGTAAGGCCTAGACCTTTGATATTTGGTATGTAGCATGATCTTATGGTCCTCTACAAATATTGTTCAAATTACAGGGTTACAGATAAGGTTTTGGGTTAATTGGGTATTTACTCCTTACTTTTTCAAGGAATTGGGTTATCAGAATTTTGATTGAGTATCAAGAAAGTTGTTACCCCATCAATTTGAAATGAATTGCTTTTTTACTGCAACACTTTAAGCTTCAATGCAATATACAAATTATAAGCCTATTACTGCATTTATCATGTAACTCAGGGTTACAGATAAGGTTTTGGGTTAATTGGGTATTTACTCCTTACTTTTTCAAGGAATTGGGTTATCAGAATTTTGATTTGAGTATCAAGAAAGTTGTTACCCCATCAATTTGAAATGAATTGCTTTTTTACTGCAACACTTTAAGCTTCAATGCAATATACAAATTATAAGCCTATTACTGCATTTATCATGTAACTTACTTGTTTCTGAAGCAAGGGGTACTGTTCTGTACTTTGTAATCATTGTCTTGAGAATATCCTTCCTGATAATAGTATTTTGATCTTCATGATGTCTTAAACAACTGCTACTGTCTTAAAATGTTTCTGTGATCTTCATCACCATACAATGTAAACTTAAATTTCAGTCGTGTTCAAATCAATCTTATTAACATGTCAACAGGTATCTAGATTCTGCTACTTTCCAGCTTTATAACAGTTTTAACTCTTGTCAACAGGTAACTAGATGCTGCTACTTTCCAGCTTTAATAACACTAACATTTTAACTCTTGTCAACAGGTAACTAGATGCTGCTACTTTCCAGCTTTAATAACAGTTTAACTCTTCAGGGTTTCAGTTATTTAGCAGAGTTTAGGCCTCTTTGCTGGCCTAGGTTTGAACTCTGTAAAGAGTCTGGATTTCCTCCTTTTCTTCAAGGCATTCCAGTGTCTTGCAGCAGGAACTGGGTCAAACACTGCAACACTGGGACCCAACATGCTGATTATCATCAGTGTATTCAGTTGCTCAGACTTAAGTCTTGCTCTAAACTTTGTCTTCAGCCTGTTCTGTGCACTGAATGAACGCTCACATTCTACACTGGTTGGCTGCATACAAAGGGCTATTGCAGCAAGTTTGGCTACATTTGGCATCATGTTCTTGTGTAAAAGAATCAATCTTTTACAGAGCTTATCAGTAGTAAAGTTTGCATAAGTGCCTTTGATCATGCCATACAGTCTAGGGCACTCTTCCTGTAGCTTTTCAGGATCAATTAAAGGCCTTATTACACGCTCATGCTCTTCAGTCCCTTCTGTGAGATTTCCTTCTACAATTCTAACTTTCTTCTCATACCCATACAGAGTGGCCAGTGACTCAACAGCATTATTGCATTCTTCTACACTTGAAGAGTTTACCACTGTTGGCTCAAATAGATGGCTAAAGTCATCAAATATGGCACTATCTCCCTCTGGAAATCTAGTCTTCATATTCTTTTTCAACCTTTTGATGTAGTCTTTCCTTATTGTTTCAAATTCACTGTCCATGTTTTCATGATAACTCAATTTCTCCACTCCATAAAATACACCTTCATCTCTTTTCTCTATCTCTGATTTTGTCTTGGTAAGGCATTCCCCATCATTTTCTTCCAGACTGTTGAGTTTTGAAATGGTCGCATCCATGACTGGTCTTACCTCACTGAACAGCAGGTTTTTCTTTTGCAATTCACAGCTCAGGATTGCTAGTTCATTGTGCACATCAAGCACTAGAGCAATGACTAGGGCAGCTTTGTATGAGCAAAAGTATTTGTACAGACCCTTGGCTGCAGGATTCTTCTCTGCTGCAAATTTTGACAGCGTACTCAGAACTGATAAAAAGGATCCAAATACTGCAGATACTGCATCTCTAAGTCCCAACCACCTAATTGAATATGGTTCTTTCACAGTGATTTCTGGTTCTTCCAATAATTTCTGTATATTTTTCAGAGCAAGAGTTCTGATACTTGAAGCACTTATGAAAAAGTACAGGCTATTGAACTTGTCTCTGAATTTGATCATGTAGTCATTCTTCTTTACTGCATCAGAACACGCTAAGTTTATTCTGTGTGCCATACAATGAATCTGAGTACAGAAGGGCGAGTATTTGCTTGACATTTGCTTGCCTACTCCCGTGTGTTTACCCATCATTACGGCAGCTCCATCGGTTGCAAGGGATGTACAATTTTTTAGATCAATGTCCACACGCTGAAATTCTTCAACTACACAGTTCATAATGGTATGAGCACGTCCATCATCCAGTGGAACATTACACAGCATTTTCGTTACAGGCTCACCTGCTTTAACATATCTCACACATATGCTCAGTCTCTTATCAACAGTCACATCAGTGCTTTCATCAAGCATAACTGCAAATACCCCAGACAATGTTATGTCTTCTATTAGTTCAGATTTCAGCACATGTGCAATGGAATTCTGCATCTCAGTCACAGAGTTCCAACTGAGATTTGTGTACTTCACAGACAGGCCATTTTTTGACTGTAGTTCTAGGAGTCCATTAACTGAATTGGATGGAATTTCACTCTTTGCTGCAAAATACACAGTGTTAAACACAATCTTATCAGCATCACTTACCGATTCTGAGGTGTCATATAGGTCCATTTCTGCATGTCTCTCCCTGTCTATTTCTGCCTGTATTTTACATTTTTCAGACTCGATGCATGCATTGTTATGTTCAGCACTCTGATTGTGTCTTGTGATGCTCGACACCTGAATATTCAATGTACCATCATTGGCCCACACACTCGACAGTTTCATTTTTGATTTCATCTCAACACATATGCAACACTTCATGTTTGTGTATGCTTCATTTATTATAAGCCACGGATACTTTACAAGCCATTCCTTGACCGTTACTTTGCTGACTTTTGCACCGTCGTGTTTCTTCGGGGGCTTACATATATGCGATAAAAGCTCGTCTATAATTCCACCGACAATCTCATTTGGTGTGTAACATACATTGTTCACAAGCTCATCCAATATGCCGTTACAGATTAATTCTGGTTCATTCAGAGAAGGTTTCATGTAATCAAACAATGTATTTTTCTGTTGCGGTGTTCTCTTCTTTCGTCCTCTTGACGCCATGTTTACTTGTAAAGCAGACGGCGTGACTGGTTTACTATTTGAAAACGAAAGTACTAAAAGGATGCTGCATAATTATATGTACCGAGACCCGTAAAATGAATAACCAGTCTAGCCGGTGTAGCGGTAAAACAGCAGACCGGTGTCACAGTAAACAATCGTCATTTGTGCCTAAGGAAGTTCGAGTATCGAATACTAATACGCGTTTGCTTGAATGCGTTTGCGTAAACCACGTTTATAATCGTATACTAATACGCGTCCGTTTGAATGCATTTGCGTAAACCACGTTTATAATTGATTTTCAGTACGCATGAATTTTAAAGTAATTGCTTTTCAGCTAAATTTAATTGCGTATTTACGCAGATACGCGCCTTATCTGTAACCCTGAAATTATGACCCCCGGGCCAAAAATCACACCGCCCAAGGGCTTATCAGTTTTTCATAGGAAAATCTTTAAAAATCATCTTCTCTGAAACTGTAAGGCCTAGACCTTTGATATTTGGTATGTAGCATGATCTTATGGTCCTGTACAAAAATTGTTCAAATTCTGACCCCGGGCTAAAAATGGCCCCGCCCAAGGGCTTATCAGTTTTTCATAGGAAAATCTTTAAAAATCTACTGAAACTGCAAGGCCTAGACCATTGATATTTGGTATGTTACATGATCTAATGGTCCTCTGCAAATATGTATCTGTGGCTTGTGGTCCTCTGCCAAAAATGTTTAACTTACGACCCTGACCACTGGGCAAAACTTGGCCCTGCCTCAGGGCTTATCAGTTTTTCATGGGAAAAATATAAAATATTATTTTTCTCTGAAACCATAAGGCTTAGACCTTTAATTAATGGCATACTGCTTTACCTTGTGGTTCTCTACTAAGGTTGTACACATTATTTCTTGTGGTCAAAAATGGCCCCGCCCCTGGGGTTATCTCAGGTGAGCGCTTCAGGGCCTCATGGCCCTCTTGTCTTAAAAAAAGGTATCATGCTTGAAGTTGAATATACCTCACTTCTATTTTTGCTATAATACTATATTTAGATGCATTTTTAGCAACTTTGAAGCAGTTTGAAAATTGAAACATATGAAAAATGTAGCAGACTAGAATACTATTGGCAGGCTAAGGCTTGAATAATTTTCCTAAGGTAACGGCTTAATTTATTGGAGATTTTTTTTAATCTTAACTTGGTAACTTGTAAATATGGAAAATGGAGCAATTGCTCCTGAGGAGCAATGTTCCATGATCTACTTTCATAGTGTATTGATTAACCCTTTCCCTGTTTTTATGCCCCCATTGACGATAGTCAGGGGGCATATTGTTTTTGCCCTGTCTGTCCGTTTGTCTGTTTGTTTGTCAGCAGCTTTAACATAGGTCATACCTTTTGAGCCAGTACAGATAGAGACTTGATATTTGCCATGCATATGTATCTCATAAAGCCGCACATTTTGAGGGGTGACGTGTCAAGGTCAAGGTCATCCTTCAAGGTCAGAGGTCAAATATACGGGTCAAATCACCGACTTAAACATTGGCCATAACTTTTGGACCAGTAGAGATAGAGACTTGATATTTGGCATGCTTGTGTATCTCATAAAGCTGCACATTTTGAGGGGTGACATGTCAAGTTCAAGGTCATCCTTCAGGGTCAAAGGTAAAATTGTCTTTTTTTTTTTTGCTGTAACTTTAATGCAACATTAACATTGGTCATAACTTTTGAGCCAGTACAGATAGGGACTTGATATTTGGCATGCATATGTATCTCATAAAGCATCACATTTTGAGGGGTGACATGTCAAGGTCAAGGTCATCCTTCAAGGTCAGAGGTCAAATATATGAGGGGGTATAGTGTTTCACAAACACATCTTGTTTATTATGTCTCCCCCCATATTTATATGGGGGAGACATATTGTTTTCGTGAGAGTTGTCTGTCTGTCCGTTTGTCCGTCTGTCCGTCTGTCTGTCTGTCCGTCTGTCCGTCTGTCCGTCTGTCTGTCACACTTTTTGTCCGGACGATAACTTCAATATGCCTAATGCCAGTTGATTGAAACTTCATATATGGAAAGAGCATAATGAGAGGAAGTGTCATGCACAAGGTCCATAACTCTGGCTTCACTAATATTGGAGTTATTGCCCTTTGTAAAAAAAAAAAATCACACTTTTTTGTCCGGACGATAACTCCTATATGGCTCATGCCATTGGATTGAAACTTCATATATGGAAAGATCATGACGAGAGGAAGTGTCATGCACAAGGTCAATAACTCTGGCTTCACTAATGATGGAGTTATTGCCCTTTGTAAAAAATATCATAATTTTTTGTCCGGACAATAACTTCAATATGCCTGATGCCAGTTGATTGAAACTTCATATATGGAAAGAGCATAATGAGAGGAAGTGTCATGCACAAGGTACATAACTCTGGCTTCACTAATATTGGAGTTATTGCTCTTTGTAAAAAATATCATAATTTTTTGTCCGGACAATAACTTCAATATGCCTGATGCCATTGGATTGAAACTTCATATATGGAAAGATCATAACGAGAGGAAGTGCCATGCAGAAGGTACATAACTCTGGCTTCACTAATATAGGAGTTATTGCCCTTTGTAAAAAAATCACACTTTTTTGTCCGGACGATAACTTCTACATGGCTCATGCCATTGGATTGAAACTTCATATATGAAAAGATCATAACGAGAGGAAGTGTCATGCACAAGGTCCATAACTCTGGCTTCACTAATATTGGAGTTATTGCCCTTTGTAAAAAAAATTACACTTTTTTGTCCGGACGATAACTTCTATATGGCTCATGCCATTGGATTGAAACTTCATATATGGAAAGATCATAACGAGAGGAAGTGCCATGCACAAGGTCCATAACTCTGGCTTCACTAATATTGGAGTTATTGCCCTTTGTAAAAACAATCTTAATTTTTTGTCCAGATGATTACTCCTATGTGACACATGCCATTGGAGTGAAACTTCATACATGGAACGATCATAATAAGAGAAAGTGTCATGCATAAGATCCTTAACTCGAGCTTCAATAAATTTAGAGTTATTTCCCCTTGTACATTTGTTTAATTCTTTCTTGTCCGGACGATAATTCCTACATGGCTCTTGCCATCGTATTGAAACTTCATACATGGAAAGAGCATGATGAGAGAAAGTGTCATGAACAAGGGCCATAATTCTGGCTTCAATACTTTTGGAGTTATTGCCCTTTGTTACATTTTTTGGCCGATCAATAACTCCTGTTCGACTGATGCTATTGGAATGACATTTTATTTTTGGAAAGAGCATGATGAAAGTAGGTGTCATGCACAAGGGCCATAAATCTGGTATCAGTATTTTTGGAGTTATTAGCTGTTATCATTTTCTTCTTGAAAAATGTAGTGTGGAAAACGCATAATGAGGGGAAGTATCATTCATCAAGACCATAACATTTTTAGTGATTTCCCTTTACATATTGTTTTTATTAGAGGGGAGACATCCGTTTTTTTGACAAAAACCTCTAGTTTATTAGTTGTTTCATGACCTCATGAATATTCATTGTCATAATATTTTTGGGAGTATGTTTTAAAGTACAGTTTTGGTGAGAAAAAGACTGCATGTAATGATCTATTAAAATTCATGAGCAGACAGAACAGACTCAGACAGCTGTCTAGTCTTCTATGTCTGCCCATATGAGAAAATGCTTGATTATTAGGGAGAGGGTTAAACATTATCAGTCTCTTATCTTAGATCAGCAGTTAATCATTTCTTATTTGAAGCCCGTAATATTGAGATATTGGATGTTAGCAACATTAAAATACAACTGAATTTCAACATCAAATACACATATTTCAAAACTTATGCACATTATGTATAAATAAAAAAACCTTGGAAGGTAAATTGCTTATAATAAATTGAAAAGTCTTGTTTATACACAATAAACGCAACTAGCCAAATCAAGTGTTTAATCTACTATAAGCAGCAGCGTTATTATTTTTATGCCTCCGCCTTTAGGGCATAAAGTTTTACCCATGTCTGTTCGTTTTGTCAAAGATTTCTTGACTTGTAAGCTGGAATGATTTGATATTTGCTCCAAAGCATAATCATAGTGAGTTGTACCGTGCCTCCCCTTTTCAGGTCTGTCGTTCATCTACTTCCTGTTCGCCGGCACTTGATTGAATTTTGGTGATAGTTTAATGGCATTTTTTTGGTCAAAATAATGCAATTTAGAAAAACCTGGCATGGGCATTTGTGTCCCATGGACACATTTTCTCTTATTTACGTCTGGGTTTCACGGAAACCCTTGCATCAGCACACTTTTGGTTGATTGCCTGGATGATGTCTTTCTCCGGAATCTTGCATAATTTTTTCTTGCACATATTCTGAATTGTAAGAAAAAAAGAGAACATTGCAGAGCAGAGACGGAGATCTTAACACCATATCCTGGTAGCAGATCAGCCTCGACATATTATATGCTGCCAGCCTTAAAATTAAACATAATCCAAAAAGCACTACGGTACTAAAAAGAACTATATATAACACTATGAGTCTACTGCAAGACATGACATGGGTTTTTAAACAGTGTCACAGCAAGGCATCAGCGAAAGATTTCAACTATATATAATAGAGTGTACTGTAAGTCTGTTTCAAATAGTGTAGATTTTGATGAAACTGTGTCTGCTAACGACCACCGAGCTTCATTAAAATATCATTCATAAACACTGCAAGTAATTACATTTTTGTTTCTAATGAAATTTTCATAAAAATGCCTTTTATCAACCCTCGTCAATTGTTGATTGTGATCTGCGTATGCCTTTGTCGTTTTGGTCCGAAATTTGGCCGAAAGGGATTGGGTCCGAAATGACCCGAGACTGTGTTGATGTTATATGTGAGCTTTCTGTCGATGCATATGGTTGGGTTGTGAAGAAGAAGAGTGCGCTGACCCTTTGTTCAAGTGCATGATTTAATAAATGCTTGTATTAATTTTGACTGTTTGAAATACAATTTCCAGACAAGTGTGCGTTAAGACCGTTGAGCACCACAGGATAACCGACATAGTCGTAGGTTAAGCCATCGACTTTCGTAAAAAATTCAAACTTCCGACTTAAAAAATAATACATGGTATTTTATATACTGGTACTCACCATTCATTCTTGCATGTACTTTTTAGCTCACCAGAGCACAAAGTGCTCAGGGTGAGCTTTTGTGATCGCCTGATGTCTGTCGTCTGTCGGCGTTTGTTGTGCGCTGTGCGTCGTCAACAATTTGAACCTTTAAAAATCTTCTCCTCTGAATCTACAGGGTTCTCAACTTTCATTTTTGGCACATATCACCTATAGGTCCTCTACAAAAGTTATATAAATAATGCCCCTGGAGTCCAAATTGGCCCCACCCTGGGGGTGTCAAGTTTTCAATAGAAACATATAGTGAAAACTTTGAAAATCTTCTCCTCTGAAACTGGAAGGTTCTCAACTTTCATATTTGGCACATAGCATCATATTCACATTCTCTTCAAAAGTTGTATAAATTATACCCCTGGGGTCAAAATTGGCCCCGTCCCAGGGGTGGCTAGGTTTTTTAAGCAGACTGTTGTTTAAGTTTTCTTTAGCAGAGTGCTGGGTTCACTTAGTAGTTATAGGCATAGGGAAAGCTTTAAAAATCTACTTGTCAAAAACTACAAGTCTCAGAGCTTAGATACGGTATTTGGGATATAGATTTACTTAGTATATCTTTATAAATCTTTTAAATTTCATAGCTCTGAGGTTAAATTTGGACCTGCCCTGCCCTGTGGTTATACTTTATAATAGACTTCTACAGTCTAAGGGTTTCCCTCTATCTTGGACTCCAGATAGCCTGGGTTAGTCTTATGCAATAATTGCAGAGGTCAAGTTCCTGTTCACTGTTATGTTGTCTGTTCACACTGTTTTTAACCCATTCCCTCATAGGCTATTTTTAGATCCTACCTCTTTGAATAAATCTACCTAAAATGAGCATTAATTAGAGAAAAGGAAAATTTCAGAATTGTGTAAATTTGAAACCATTGTGATAAATAGAGCATTTGCTCCTATGGGGCAAATGCTCTATTTATCACATTGGTTTCATAAATTGACTATTAGAGAGGCATAGAAAGGTGTATTTATGGAATAAAGGGTTAATGCATATCAATCTCACAATTAACTCTCTTGTACAAACCACATGTGAAGTTAACATATGCACCAGATCAGAATCCAAACTGTGTGCTAATTAGAAATCACCTCTTAAACTGGAAGTTTCTGAGCTTTCATATTTGGCACATAGCATCATCTTGAGGTCCTCTACAAAAAGTATATGAATTATGCCCATGGGTTCAAATGAAGTCCTGCCCCAGGGGTGGTAAGTTTTCTATAGAAACATAGTGAAAACTTTGAAAATCCTCTTCTCTGATTGTCTGGTGAGCGATATCAGGGCCATCATGGCCCTCTTTTTATACGCCCACCTAATAAAGGTGGTCGTATATTGTCGTGGCCCTGTCCGTCCGTCCGTTCGTTCGTTCGTTCGTTCGTTCGTTCGTTCGTTCGTCCGTCAACATTTTGTTTGTCCGCTGTTTTCTGGGAAAACTATTTGACAGATATTAATGAAACTTCACACAAATGTTAAATGCATCAAGATCTGGAGCTGAGTTGATTCTGAGATTCATTTGATATTTCATTTCAGAGTTATGGCCCTTGTCCTTAAAAAATATGTAAAGTTTGTCCGCTGTTTTCTGGGAAAACTATTTGAGAGATATTAATGAAACTTCACACAAATGTATAATGCATCAAGATCTGAAGCTGAGTCGATTCTGAGGTTCATTTGATTTTTCGTTTCGGAGTTATGGCCCTTTTACTTAAAAAATAATGCAAATACATGCAAATAGTTTGTCCGCTGTTTTCTGGGAAAACTATTTGAGAGATATTAATGAAACTTCACACAAATGTATAATGCATCAAGATCTGAAGCTGAGTCGATTCTGAGGTTCATTTGATTTTTCGTTTCGGAGTTATGGCCCTTTTACTTAAAAAATAATGCAAATACATGCAAATAGTTTGTCCGCTGTTTTCTGGGAAAACTATTTGAGAGATATTAATGAAACTTCACAAAAATGTTTAATGCATCAAGATCTGAAGCTGAGTTGATTCTGAGGTTCATTTGATTTGTCGTTTCAGAGTTATTGCCCTTGTCCTTAAAAATATGCAAATAGTTTGTCCGCTGTTTTCTGGGAAAACTACTTGAGAGATATGAATGAAACTTCACACAAATGTTTAATGCATCAAGGTCTGAAGCTGAGTCGATTCTGAGGTTCATTTGATTTTTCGTTTTGGAGTTATAGCCCTTTTACTTAAAAAATACTGCAAATACATGCAAATAGTTTGTCCGCTGTTTTCTGGCAAAACTATTTGACAGATATTAATGAAACTTCACACAAATGTTTAATGCATCAAGATCTGAAGCTGAATCGATTCTGAGGTTCATTTGATTTCTCATTTCAGAGTTATGGCCCTTGTCCTTAAAAAATATGCAAATAGTTTGTCCACTGTTTTCTGGAAAACTATTTGAGAGATATTAATGAAACTTCACACAAATGTTTAATGCATCAAGATCTGAAGCTGAGTCAATTTTGATGTTCATTTGATTTGTCGTTTCGGAGTTATGGCCCTTTTACTTAAAAAATAATGCAAATACATGCAAATAGTTTGTCCGCTGTTTTCTGGGAAAACTATTTGACAGATATTAATGAAACTTCATACAAATGTTTAATGCATCAAGATCTGAAGCTGAGTTGATTCTGAGGTTCATTTGATTTCTCATTTCAGAGTTATGGCCCTTGTCCTTAAAAAATAATGCAAATAGTTTGTCGGCTGTTTTCTGGGAAAACTATTTGAAAAATATTAATGAAACTTCACAAAAATGTTTAATGCATCAAGATCTGATGCTGAGTCAATTTTGAGGTTTATTTGATTTTTCGTTTCGGAGTTATTGCCCTTTTACTTAAAAAAAAAAAAGCAAATATATGCAAATAGTTTGTCCGCTGTTTTCTGGCAAAACTGTTTGACAGATATTAATGAAACTTCATCCACATGTTTAATGCATCAAGACCTGAAGCTAAGTCGATTCTGAGGATCATTTGATTTGTTGTTTCGGAGTTATGGCCGTTGCATTTTACAAAAATCTGCAAAAATGAGGATTAGCTGTAACTTTTTTATTTAATAAGATATTCACTTCATTTTTTTAAAAAATAGTATCACCTTAATATGGAAATCAAGATCTGAAGCACAGATTAGAAAATGTCAACACTTATAAGGCATGTTGAATCAGAGAAAGTTTGCAAGTGGGCGTATTATGTACCGTATGCGGTACTCTTGTTAATTTTTAGCTCACCAGAGCACAAAGTGCTCAGGGTGAGCTTTTGTGATTGCCTGATGTCCGTCGTCCGTCGGCGTGCGTCGTCCGTCGTCCGTCGTGCGTCGTGCGGTGTGCGTCGTCAGTCGTCAACAATTTGAACCTTTAAAAGTCTTCTCCTCTGAATCTACAGGGTTCTCAGCTTTCATCTTTGGCACATAGCATCACCTATAGGTCCTCTTCAAAAGTTATATAAATTATGTCCCTGGAGTCAAAATTGGCCCCGCTACGGTCCCAGGGGTGGCCAGTTTTCTCTAGCTGACTGTTGTTTTCTGTACAAGTAGCAGAATGCTGGGCTCACTTAGGTTATGCATGGGGAAAACTTCAAAAAAATTCTTGTCAAAAACTACATGTCACAGAGCTTAGATATTTGGTGTATAGATTAACATAGTAGACCTTATTGACAGTGGTTAATATCATAGTTCTGAGGTTAAAATTGGCCCTGCCCTGTTGGTTATACTTTAAAATTGACTTACACTATAAAGGTTCCTCTGAGCTAGCACTCCATCAGATTCTGTTATGCAATCACTTGAGAGGGCAAGTTCCTGGTCAAAACTCTATGAAGTTGTCTGCTTCAGAATTAGTGTCTGTTTGTTCACACTGTTTTTAACCCATTCCCTCATAGACTATTTTTAGATCCTGTTTCTTTGAAAATTTCAGAATTGTGTAGATTTGAAGCCATTGTGGTAAATAGAGCTGCAAAAGTTGTTTCCTTCCATATCTTTTAAAAAACAAATGTCATAGTGAAAGACAGTTTGGACCCTGATGAGATGCAAGTTACTTTGTATCTCATCTTGATCCAGACTTGATCCAGACTGTTTGCAAAGGTTATTATAAATGCTAAAAAAACCCAAAGCAAGTAGCTTGTGTAATATTAGCAGGCTTAAGGTATAGGACCTTTGAAGAGTGAGTGATCAGCCATAAGCATATTGACTAGGGATAATTGCAGATCACTTATGCATATGGATGGGTTTTCTTGGTTCACTAAACTTGTATATAACCAGGGCTAAATGCTAGCTAATCCAAACCTAAATCGCAAGCTCATTAAAAAAAATTTGGCTAGGATTAAGTTTGCAACAAGCTTGCAGTTGCGAGCCAATTAAGGGAGACAGGCATATCTCTAGTTAAACATTTACTGGTGTCTATTTTTAGCATACATTTAAAGGTAGGTTATCTCCCTTTTTGATAACAACTGGATTGCCTCCTTTGTTGTTAGTAGATCTGCGGTAATATTGCAGACCCAAACAAAGAAAATTGTTATAGTTAGATGTCGCCTGTTGCACATTAATTAGGACAATTAACCCTTTACTCCATTAATAGGCCTTTCTACACCTTTGCAAACAGAGTAGACCCTGATTAGATGGCTTATGTAGTAGCCATCTGTTCAATCTGTTGTTTGCTTATGATATGATATAGTGCAAATTACATTACATTATTTTCATTTTGTGTACTTTTATTTATACTTATAATATGTTTACTAACCCTTTCCCTCATGTTAACACCTTTTCACACATTTGCAAACAGAGCAGACCCAGATCAGATGGCTCCTATAGCAGCTGTCTGATCAGGGTCCGCTCTGTTTGTTAATGGAATATTAAAGATGTTTCTTTTCTTTCTAAAATGGCTACACCGTCCCACCTTCCATATTTCATTATAACTATTTTGTCCATGAATATTCAGTAGATATTTAAATTTTGAATAAACATAGAACAGGGGAAGGGTTGAAAATAAATTAAGATATGAATAATAATAACTCATGAAGGTGTAATGAAAATATCTGAAATTTTGAATATCATAAGTACATGTATAGATTAATTTATTCTTTCTGAAATTCAACCAATTTGCCCAGGGAGAGGGTTTACATACTTTGTACATGCCCTTCTTTAGATTGACATTGTAATATGTTTTCATTTTCTTAAAAAAATTTCATGTTAGGTCCTCTACAAAAGTTACATAAATTATGCCCCATTGGGTCAAAATTTGCCCGCCCCAGGGCCGGGTAGTTTTCTATAGAAACACATAGTGAAAACTTTGAAAATCTTCTCCTCTGATTGTCTGGTGAGCGATGTCAGGGCCTTTCAGGCCCTCTTGTTTTTATTCCACTTCTGTGACAGGATGTAGCTTTTGTTTGAAGAATATAGGGAGCTATAACTGTTTGCCTATGCCTCTCTCTATTTGTATTTGGGTGTCTGTCATTCTGAGGTTTCCAGTATTTCAAATGGTATTTGTGTCACCTGTTTGGCACTCCTCAGTCAGTTGTCTGTCCATCCAGCTGGTTATCACACTTTATCATACCACTGCAGACAAAATTTATACTGGAATCACACAGTCCATCGTTCAGTCGGGCAATAATCCGGTCTGTCTACTGTCGGTATTGAAAAGGCCTAGGGGTAAGTTGGTGTTGCGAACTCCAGTTTGAAAGTTATTGAATTAATATTTTGTATAAATAATAAATACATGTATGTGCAAAACGCAATTTTCATGTGTTTAGTGCCGGCCAATTCAGAATTAATTCCCTATGAACTTTGAATAATTTTTTTCAATTTTGGCATGAAACATGGGTAGTTGGTGTCTCAAGCTCCTCCTTCAATTTGACAGTTATTGAATTTATACTTGCCATAATTATGTTATAACCACAAATAGTAGATGTAGAAGATGCAATTTTCATGTGTTTAGCGCCAGACATTGCAGAATTATCTCTCCATGAACTTTGAGTGGTTTTTGTTGTTTGGGCATGTAGTATGGGTAGTTGGATCAGCCCTTGGATTTGCGATCAAGGCTGCTGTGCCGGGTGGGTGTGTGTGTTATTCATCACCTGTAGTGATAGTTCAAGTTATACCCCCGCAAACTTGTTTGAGGGGGTATACTGGAATCAGCCTGTCCGGCGGATGGTCGGTCGGTTGGGCGGTTGGTCTGTCCGCATTTGAACATGGGTGGCTGGTGATGCAAACTCCTCCTTCAGTTTTAAAATTATTGAATTTATATATGGTATACATAATAACCACGAATGGTAGATGTTTAAGATGCAATTTTCATGTGTGAACCATTGGGCATTGCAGAATTATCTCCCCTTGAACTTTGAGTATGTTTTGTCATTTTTGCATGAAACATAGGGATTGGTGTTGCTAACTCATCTTTTAATTTTAAAGTTATTCAATTGATACTTTCCATTACATAATAACCACAAATAGCAGATGTGCAAGACACAATTTTTATGTGTTTAGGGCTGGTCATTGCAGAATTATCTCCCTTTGAACTTTGAGTATTTTTGTTTTTTGGTCCTATTACATGAGTAGTTGGTGTCACAAACTTGGATTTGCAATCAAAGCTGCCGTGCGGGGTTATTTATCACCTTTAGTGATAGTTCTGTTTGTCATGCTTTCACTTAATTTGTCATTACACTGTGATCCTCAATGGATTTGCGATCAAGGCTGCTGCCTTGCAGTGTATTCATCACCTTTAGTGATAGTGATAGTTAGCCATGCTTTCACTTGATTTGCCATTACACTGTAATTCTCAGTGACACTGGCTGCAACATGCAGATAGTAACATATGAATCTTTGGGGATTTTGGAACAACAGTATGTTCTCACTATCATTATCATGTGTCTCACTTAATGCCAAAGCCTACCTCCAAGGTCAAGGTCACATTTCAAGGTCAAGAAGACATTGGAAGAACATGTAAAGTAGAACCCCTCTAAACCGGACAAGGTTGGGGACAGGTAAAAATTCCGGTTTAGAGGGGATTCCGATTTGGAGAGGTTTTTATATATTACCATATTTATCATCCAGTGTACATGTACAGACACACCTATTTTAATAACCAATCAATTATTATCCAGATTATCCATAAATCAACAATTAAAACCAATTTCACAGTTTGAATACCTTATCTGTTCAGACAATTCATTTTCATAGTTAAAAACAACCATCAGCGATTTTCTCGATGAAACGACGTTCAAAATTATATCACTCAGCAAACTGCCGACGATTTCCTTCGGCGTTGGTTCCTTTTTAATAAGAAAGCTGGCAACAGATGGTATGCCAGCAGTTTCTATCGTTTTTATATGCCCACCTAATAAAGGTGGTCGTATATTGTCGTGGCCCTGTCCGTCCGTCCGTCCGTCCGTTCGTTCGTTCGTTCGTCAGTCAACATTTTGTTTGTCCGCTGTTTTCTGGGAAAACTATTCGAGATATATTAATGAAACTTCACACAAATGTTTAATGCATCAAGATCTGAAGCTGAGTTGATTCTGAGGTTCATTTAATTTTTAATTTCAGAGTTATGGCCCTTGTCCTTAAAAAATATGCAAATAGTTTGTCCGCTGTTTTCTGGGAAAACTATTTGAGAGATATTAATGAAACTTCACACAAATGTTTAATGCATCAAGATCTGAAGCTGAGTCGATTCTGACGTTCATTCTAAATTTAGTTTCGGAGTTATTGCCCTTTTACTTAAAACATAATGCAAATACATGCAAATAGTTTGTCCGCTGTTTTCTGGGAAAACTAATTGAGAGATATTAATGAAACTTCACACAAATGTTTAATGCATCAAGATCTGAAGCTGAGTCGATTCTGAGGTTCATTTGATTTTTCGTTTCGGAGTTATGGCCCTTGTCCTTAAAAAATATGCAAATAATTTGTCCGCTGTTTTCTGGGAAACCCATTTGAGAGATATTAATGAAACTTCACACAAATGTTTAATGCATGAAGATCTGAAACTGAATTGATTCTGAGGATCATTTGATTTTTCGTTTCAGAGTTATGGCCCTTGTCCTTAAAAAATAATGCAAATAGTTTGTCTGCTGTTTTTTGGGAAAACTATATGAGAGATATTAATGAAACTCCACAGAAATATTTAATGAATCAAGATCTGGTGCTGAGTCGATTTTGAGGTTTATTTGATTTTTCATTTCGGAGTTATTGCCCTTTTACTTAAAAAAAATGCAAATATATGCAAATAGTTTGTCCGCTGTTTTCTGGCAAAACTGTTTGACAGATATTAATGAAACTTCATACACATGTTTAATGCATCAAGACCTGAAGCTAAGTCGATTCTGAGGATCATTTGATTTATTATTTCGGAGTTATGGCCCTTGCACTTAAAAAAATAATGCAAATTTATGCAAATATGAGGATGGCCATAACTTTTTCATTTGAAATGATATTTACTTCAATTTTTTTATATGGTTAAACCTTAATGTGAATTTTCACATATATTGCGGGGTTTTGATATATCATTTTATTCTAAAGTTATGGTCCTTGAACTTCGTGTATTCGTTGCTTTGTTAGTCGGTCAACTTTTAGTTTGTCTGTTGTTTTCTGGGAAAACTATTAAAATGATATAAATGAAACTTAACACAAATGTTTTAAGCAACAAAATTTGAAGCTGAGTTTTTTTTCAGGTTCATTCTTTACAGAGTTATGGCCGTTGCACTTTACAAAAATCTGCAAAAATGAGGATTAGCTGTAACTTTTTTATTTAATAAGATATTCACTTCACTTTTTCAAAAAATAGTATCACCTTAATATGGAAATTAAGTTCTGAAGCACAGATTAGAAAATGTCAACACTTATAAGGCATGTTGAATCAGAGAAATTTGCAAGTGGGCGTATTATGTACCGTATGCGGTACTCTTGTTGTAGCATGTGGTAGATGTTTTCATTCAATTCGAGTCAAATTTTTTTATCGCGACAGAACGTCGATGTTTTGAAACTTTCAAAATGGCGCCGGGTCAGATTAACGTGTGACCTGTCATTTGTAACAAAGTTCCCTGCGGTGGTTGGTGAAGTGTCTGGTAATAATGGAGAAACAATAATTAGTTACAAACAAGCAAACAGCACAGGAACTTTACACTTAACATGACTTACGCACCGTAACACAATCCCTAATGATGTTTAAGTTGGTTGGCAGAATCCGTTGTAGAATCACACTCACTTTGATAGCCAACTGTCAAGCAGCTTGGGTATAGACATGGCTTCAACAAACTCAATCATACTCCATGATTGGTCTCCAAAGATACAAGAATGATGTAGCACTTTGATGTGCTACCTATACAGACACACACACTCTCTCTTACACACAAACAAGAAAATAAAAACCTACCTTTTGTCGGAGTCTCAATGTCTGCATTCTCTTCCATTGGGCTATTTGGTCCGTCATTTGTAACAAAGTTCCCTGCAGTGGTTGGTGAAGTGTCTGGTAATAAAGGAGAAACAATAATTAGTTACAAACAGCACAGGAACTTTACACTTAACATGACTTACGCACAGTAACACAATCCCTAATGATGTTTAAGTTAGTTGGCAGAATCCGTTGTAGAATCACACTCACTTTGATAGCCAACTGTCAAGCAGCTTGGGTATAGACATGGCTTCAACAAACTCAATCATACTCCATGATTGGTCTCCAAAGATACAAGAATGATGTAGCACTTTGATGTGCTACCTATACAGACACACACACTCTCTCTTACACACAAACAAGAAAATAAAAACCTACCTTTTGTCGAAGTCTCAATGTCTGCATTCTCTTCCATTTGGCTATTTGGTCCGTCATTTGTAACAAAGTTCCCTGCGGTGGTTGGTGAAGTGTCTGGTAATAAAGGAGAAACAATAATTAGTTACAAACAAGCAAACCGCACAGAAACTTTACACTTGACATGACTTACGCACTGTAACACAATCCCTAATGATGTTTAAGTTGGTTGGCAGAATCCGTTGTAGAATCACACTCACTTTGATAGCCAACTGTCAAGCAGCTTGGGTATAGACATGGCTTCAACAAACTCAATATACTCCTTGATTGGTCTCTAAAGATACAAGAATGATGTAGCACTTTGATGTGCTACCTATACAGACACACACACTCAGTGAGTCTCTTACACACAAACAAGAAAATAAAAACCTACCTTATTCGGAACGGCCGCTGTTGCTAGTTGCTAGTTGCTTATTTATTAACAGGACAACACAAATGGAGAGTGGTGATATAATTGGGGTGTTTTATTCAACCACGCCATCTTTTGAACTGAAAATCGCCAGGTTATGGCTGTGATACAGTGAAACAGGGGTGAACGAACGTTTGTCAATGACACAGAAAACACGTGAAATTTTGAGAAAATCGTTGTTGGATCGATAATTGCGCATAAGTTACTGTGAGAAGATTATATTTATTTGATAGTAAAATATATTGGCTTTCAATAGCCGAAAGAGTTACAAAATTATCATTGAAATTGCATGAGTTACATTCATATTTGTACTTGTGGTACACGGATGTCCGTTCTGTTAGTTGGAACCCTTGTTATTATATATAGTACATGTAGACCCCCATGAAGTGGTCCTGACCCCTGTGGTGGTGGTTGGTAAAGATACTTAACTCTTTCCCTACTGCAGCTCATCTGTACACTCTATACTACAAATAATCAATAAAGCTCTCTGCTGAAGCAGTGTGTATAGCTTACTACTGGCAGAAGTTTAAGTGTACTAATATACATGCATTGTTTTAATACCTGGGTTAAAAAAACAGAAAGCTAGCAAACAAAAACTGTTTTCAATAAAACTGTAAGAACAAAAAACAATGAAAAAATCACCAGCTGTTGAATGATGTAATATTCTTTGATGTCAGACATTGTTTAAGATTAATACACTACTTTAAAATTTAAACCGACTTTGTTTTTTCTAGTGTCCCTGTCCTTTTCCAAGTATTTACAAATAACCATTTAGTATTACAGTGTTTTATTGTCAAATTCAGTATTTACAAATAAATACTGATATTTATGCAGAAATGTTTGCATGGTATTTTGCAAAACAGTCGTCATCCACGCACAAATAAAGCTGACACTGTTTGCAACCGATTCGCACCTCTCGCCTCTTTTTGTTCATGTAACACAGCTTACATCTGCCCTTCTTTTCAAATTTTGTAGGCCAATGAGCATTGCCACAATTGTCTAACACTGAAGGGGATTTTCTCTTTCTAGTACCCCTGTAAGCCCCAATCAGTTGCTGTCCTAAAGACATTCTGAACGATAACTGAGTTCGAATCTGCTGCCGACCACTTTTCGACACAAGCCTGTGGTTTGGAGACTCTTTCATACAGATATATACATTTACCAAGGCTATATCAAAACAAAACCAAAATAAATATTTCCACCATTTAAGGGCTTTTCTACATGTTGAATACTGCATTCTTATTTGATCAGCCCTGTCAACACCAAACATAAATTTGTTGTAAGCAACCGAAACACTAGGGCATGGGATTTCCTTGTTGGAACCATCCTTCTGTCGGCGGTTAACAGTATTTCCACTGGTTGGATCACAGTTTGTAGACAAATAAAAGACATTCTTTTTGTCTTTCCACACCCAAGCACACAAGTTTCCTTTCTGCATAATGATGAAATCACCCCTGTTCTTCAATTTCTCCTTTTTCAAGGCTTCTGGCATCCCTTTTCTATTTCCCCGAGCCGTTCCACAACAATATACAGTCTCCTTTTCAAGATCTTCAAACAAAGATGGGTTTGAAAAAAAGTTATCCATGTAAACATGGTGTGCTTTACCTGTAATTTTTCGAGTTAAATCTTTTACAACTCTCGTTCCAAGATTTTCCTCGCGTGCATTTCCATCCTTTTTTCGGGTGTCAACTTGGAACTCGTGACAGTAACCATCTCCCAAACCTTTATGCCAAATTTTGTGGGCTTAGCTGGTAAATATTGCTTGAAAGACAGCCTGCCTTTAAAAGCAATCATGCCTTCATCAATTGTCTGTTCTTTAGTGGGATCATAATTTTCCAAACACCTCTTAGAAATTTCTTCAATGACCGGTCTAATGTGACAAAGCTTATCATGCCCGGGGGTTCTTCTAGGGGGGTTAGTGGCAGTGTCATTGCAATGAAAATGTTTGGATATCCTTTCAAATTGTTCTCTTTGCATCACTTGTGATATACCAGGGATTGTATAGGGCCACATTTGTTTCCAACCAAGGGTATATGATGGAATTTGTAACACTGACATAACAACATTCAAGCCAAGAAAAGCCAGCATGTCGTCACGGCCGACTTCTCTCCAAAGACGATCCAACTTTATAGAAATGCAAACAGACGCATAATTGTTTGTCTCTGTTACTAATTTCTGTATCAGCTCATCAGCGAAAAATTTGAAAAAGAAATCGATCTCTAACTTATCCTTTTCCAACGTAAATGTAGGACAGAAATGTTCATTGAACGGCCTTATGTTTGGCTGGTGTAAATCTCGCGACCAGACATCATGCCTAATTTCTGACTTGTCAAAGTCCGATTCATCGTCCGATATATCCGAAACTTCAGGTGTGGATACCGGAGAAACAGAAAAATCTGACCCAATATTAGATCCAGAAACTAGAAATTGTCTGTCTGGAATATCTTCTGGGTCGTATCCTTCAAAATCAGACCCAGAAAAGTTGTCACTGTCACTTTCGATCATTCGCGCCGCCATGTTTGAAATTTTACAACTCACACGAGACTAACCTAATTTTCAACTGGAAATTTACCCATTTATATTTAGAAACACTATCTAATTTCTTAACATTACACAGCTGAAAATATTTGTTAGGCTGATTCTCATTGGCTGACATTCAAGCATGTGACGAGTATTGACAAATCAGAAGCCAGGAACGTGGGTAAACATGACGACTACCGTATCCGCATGAATATAAGACGCAGTTTTTTCCCAAGGTTTCGATACTCAATAGGATGGGTGCGGCGTATACACAGAATTGAAAAAAATATATATTATTCTCGAGTAAAATGAAATTTACCACGGCATCTATCGAATCTTCCGACTCGAGTCCGCCATCTTGTATCAAGTTGCGTAACTCTTGCAGAACTTCTATAATAGATTATTATTTACAATAAAGTGTTATCTGAGTGTTTTAAACTTACCTGAAAAGAAAGTCCATGCTTTATATGCATTTTATTTGTGAATACTGGACACAGTACAAAAATTATTAACTTGTTTCATTTGTGCACGAACAGTTTATTCATTTAGGAAAGTGTAACGTTCATATTGGGAAAAGGTTAAGTGCTGGGCTATGGTATCCACTGAAATTCTAATGAGGAGGGCGGGGCTTATATGCTAATGAACTTGATCCAAAAACATTTTCCTGCAATGAGATTTTAAACACGACACATGACCTTTCTGTAATGACCGCCATCTTTGTTGTTTTAACACACTATCACACTAACACGCTAATGGTCACGTTATCTATTGGTTTATGACTTTTTAACAAAAGATTGTGGTCTGACAGGCTTGTGGATTACTGTCAATCTCTACGCATGTGGATTACCCGTTAATTAGACCTGAGCTTATCAGCTTGTCTACAAATGTTGCCTAGAGTGGTGAATTTGATACGCCCGACACGGTATGGAAGTATTTTCAAAATCTTGACTTTACACATATACTTTTATGTGGCACATATATGTATGCTTCATACAAACATAAAATCATAACAAATACTGAAATTTCCAAATCTTTATTGTACCCACATCTATACACATTAAAATTTACTAGTCCTATTATGTGCATATGTGGCAAGTAGCGTTACACAAACACCACATTGAATGAATCTTTCGTAAATATTCTGCGCACAGGAAAATGGATATGCTGTGTTTTGGGTCAATATTTTAAGATGCGACTTATCTACACATGTAAGCATTTTCCCTCCAGATTTCCCTTGAAACTAAGGGTGCGTTTTATACATCTTTGCGATTTATATTCATGCGGATACGGTACTCGTCGACAAGGAAGGAATGGCAGTGTTTTCATGCGCGATAAAGCGTCATTCGTATTCAGCGTGGTAGGTTTTCATGCCCCAATATGGCGTCACTGAGGATACTAAGGTAGATTTATATGACGAAAATACGCGTCAACAGTAGGGAAAGAGTTAAGCTTGTCAGCAGAATCCATTTTAGAATCAAACTTACTTTGACAGCCAAATGTGAAACAGCTTGGGCATAGACATTGGTTCAACAAACTCAATCACACTATTGGTGTCCAAAGATACAAGAACGATGTAGCACTTTGATGTGCTACCTAAACAGACACACTCTATCTCTTACACAGTTTGAGCATTAACATACAAACACCACAGAAACTTTACATCTAACATGGCTATTGCATATAATGCAAATGATTTGCTTTCAACAGAACAAATATTTTTGACTGATATAAATAAGCATCACAACATTTCAATTAATGTCCTATTATTACTAAACAAGAGGCCCAAGATGGCCCTTAATCACTCATCTGAGAGAACCCAACTCATTATCTGTGGCTCAGGTTTGAACAAGACAATGTTAACATAATAACCTTGGTGAGATTTGACCTAGTGGTCTTCTTTTTGGATCAATGCATTGCTATCAATCATAACAAGCATTCTGGTAAAGTTTCAGGTAGATTGTGTTGAAAATGCAACTACTACACTGTTAATATTATTTTTCTAAGATTTGACCTAGTGAACTACTTTATGACTGCCAAACCCATGTTAGAACTCAATCAGATATTGTCAAGCCAAACATTCTGACCGCGTTTGAGGAAGATTAGATAAAAAATGTTCCCCGGACCCCTAGGGAAAAAGATTTTTCCAAGAGTTGACCTAGTGACTTACTTTTTGACCAGATCCCACCAATGTTCAACTCGATCAAGATATCATCAAGACCAGGGCTCTAGAAATTTTCAAATCCCAACCGGTCCAGCCGGTCAACGGACATTAGCCCCCCCTCTCCCCGGGACATTTGCCACCTATTTCTTGATGAGCGGACATTTGCCCCCTTGTGTTCTTGTGATATGCGGACATATGCCACCTGGTAATATGTTTATGAGGGGCTATTGCCAACTTATAGTTTGTATATAATAATATGATAGCATGAAATATCGTAATTTGTGAACAACATTTGACATTCGCGAAAACTAATGACATTTCAAGTTTGCATGAATGACACTTTTGAAGGCTTTGATAGAGAAGCAAGAAAACTAGTTTGTATTTAAAATCTTACATGATTAGTTATTATCATTTAGCTTATGATGCATACTTATTTCTCGTCAGATAAACGAAAGCAACAAGCCAACATTGTTTTTCTGTTCACTGCAGCATATTTTTGGCAGATAACTGTAGATCTACCTAAGGAGCTCTTTAATGTGGAGTCTCAAAAATAGGTCAATCTTTACCTTGAATCAAGCGGACACGTTGTTGACTTTTTGTTATGATTGTTCAAAGTTAATTGTGTTGCTGATGGATATCAAGAGAGTATTTGCTCTTAAAAAAACTGATTACCCAATGCAAAGATGTTATTTCTCAGTGACCTTTCAGCCTTAATATAATTACAGTAGCCTAAATCTATGGACTGTAACGTGTTTTATAACAGGTACATGGTAGGTAATGTTTCGATTTGTGTCATAAGAGATGAATGTCCTATCAATATTACTAGCATGGTTGATTGGCTAGCTGAGAAGAGACCAAGTGGAACTGGACTGACTGCCCGGGGCCTCTAGCCTTTAATCTCTTGACACATTAATGATGGGGTCAAATGAAAACAGTTACTTTCAGCTGATGATTTTGATTAGAAACGTTGTCTGCTTAAGATTTTCAGACCGATTTTTTTTTCAGATTCTGAAATACAAACCGGTCTCAAAATGCAAAAATCGGTCCAGACCGGCGATTTTCCGGATTTCTAGAGCCCTGATCAAGACACATTCTGACTAAGTTTGAGGGAGATTGTGCCAAAAGTGTGGCCCCTAGACTGTAAACAAGATTAGGGACAATATTTGAACAATGTTGATAGTGGAAGAAGCAAAAAACAACAACAAACAAAAACAAAAACAACCCCCCCCCCCAAAAAAAAACCCAAAAAAACTTTGTTTGGGAGTGGGGGTTTAATAATAAAGAATGGTAAAACACAAATATTATTAAATATTTTACCTTTGTAGTCAGAAATGTACTTAACCTTGAAACCTTCCTTGTCAAGACCTGCTTTACACCAAAATTCCGCATTTTTATCTGGATTTGTATGGAAACGCAGAGCTTGCTGAAACAATAATGTGCAATTAATTAGGTTATTAATTCTTTACTTTTTCCTATTCTGCTGTACAATAGTAACCAAAGGTGAGCTAAAAATGCTTTACAGAGTTATTTACTCTTGCCTACAGATGAAGCTTGTGATGGTGAACAAGTGTTGCAGGTTTAAAAGCTTATAGTATCTGGAAGGGTTTTTATAAATAATTGAACTTTAAGACCATTTCCAAAAAACTCTAAGTTAATAACAGCGCTTTTTTCCAGTCGATTTTAAAGCCGTTTTAAGGCTATATTCCCAACGGCAAAAAGTATGGGTTTTTTCCCAAATTGGAAGGAAAAAAATCCCAATCAAAAGACTAAAATGTAATAAAGAGGCAAAAAGTATTCATATGTCCTAATTGCCCATTTTTGAGGTCCACAAGGTATTTGTGCATTCTTTGAGTGGAACAGAACATCATTTAATGGTGTAAAATACTAAAAGATTTGTTGCAAAACTTATTTTGGTATGTTCTATTTCCCCAATTTTGTTAAAACGATACAAAAAATTCCCAATGCTAGGAGTACGGGTCATGTTCCCAAAATGGTCAGAAAAAGCCCTGAATAAAGGCCATAATTCTGTCAAAATGCTCGACAGAGAGTATTTGCTCTTAAAAACTGATTACCCAATGCAAAGATGTTATTTCTCAGTGACCTTTCAGCCTTAATATAATTACAGTAGCCTAAATCTATGGACTGTAACGTGTTTGTTAACAGGTACAAGGTAGGTAATGTTTCAATTTGTGTCATAAGAGATGACTGTCTTATCAATATTACTAGCATGGTTGATTGGCTAGCTGAGAAGAGACCAAGTGCAACTGGACTGACTACTAGGGGCCTCTAGCCTTTAATCTCTTGACACATTAATGATGGGGTCAAATGAAAACAGTTACTTTCAGCTGGTGATTTTGATTAGAAACGTCTGCTTAAGATTTTCGGACCGATTTTTTTTCAGATTCTGAAATACAAACCGGACTCAAAATGCAAAAATCGGTCCAGACCGGCGATTTTCCGGATTTCTAGAGCCCTGATCAAGACACATTCTGACTAAGTTTGAGGGAGATTGTGCCAAAAGTGTGGTCCCTAGACTTTAAACAAGATTAGGGACAATATTTGAACACTGTTGATAGTGGAAGAAGGCCGGACAAAATGGTGTCCACGGACAGACAGACAGACAGATAACCTGATTCCATTATCCCCCCCAAAAAAACCCAAACAAAAACAAAAACAACCCCCCCCAAAAAAAAAACCCAACAAAAAACAAAACCACAACAACAAAAAAATAAAAAAACTTTGTTTGGGGGTGGGGGTTTAATAATAAAGAATGGTAAACACAAATATTATTAAATATTTTACCTTTGTAGTCAGAAATGTACTTAACCTTGAAACCTTCCTTGTCAAGACCTGCTTTACACCAAAATTCCGCATCTTTATCTGGATTTGTATGGAAACGCAGAGCTTGCTGAAACAATAATGTGCAATTAATTAGGTTATTAATTCTTTACTTTTTCCTATTCTGCTGTACAGAAGTAACCAAAGGTGAGCTAAAAATGCTTTACAGAGTTATTTACTCTTGCCTACAGATTAAGCTTGTGATGGTGAACAAGTGTTGCAGGTTTAAAAGCTTATAGTATCTGGAAGGGTTTTTATAAATAATTGGACTTAAACTTTAAGACCATTTCCAAAAAACTCTAAGTTAATAACAGCGCTTTTTTCCAGTCGATTTTACAGCCATTTTAAGGCTATATTCCCAACGGCAAAAAGTATGGGTTTTTTCCCATATTGGAAGGAAAAAAATCCCAATCAAAAGACTAAAATGTAATAAAGAGGCAAAAAGTATTCATATGTCCTAATTGCCCATTTTTGAGGTCCACAAGGTATTTGTGCATTCTTTGAGTGGAACAGAACATCATTTAATGGTGTAAAATACTAAAAATTTGTTGCAAAAATTGCAGATTTGTTTTGATATGTTCTATTTCCCTAATTTTGTTAAAACGATACAAAAAATTCCCAATGCTAGGGGTACAGGTCATGTTCCCAAAATGGTCAGAAAAAGCCCTGTATAAAGGCCATAACTCTGTCAAAATGCTCGACAGAGAGTATTTGCTCTTAAAAAACTGATTACCCAATGCAAAGATGTTATTTCTCAGTGACCTTTCAGCCTTAATATAATTACAGTAGCCTAAATTTATGGACTGTAACGTGTTTGTTAACAGGTACAAGGTAGGTAATGTTTCGATTTGTGTCATAAGAGATGAATGTCTTATCAATATTACTAGCATGGTTGATTGGCTAGCTGAGAAGAGACCAAGTGGAACTGGACTGACTGCCCGGGGCCTCTAGCCTTTAATCTCTTGACACATTAATGATGGGGTCAAATGAAAACAGTTACTTTCAGCTGATGATTTTGATTAGAAACGTTGTCTGCTTAAGATTTTCAGACCAATTTTTTTTCAGATTCTGAAATACAAACCGGTCTCAAAATGCAAAAATCGGTCCAGACCGGCGATTTTCCGGATTTCTAGAGCCCTGATCAAGACACATTCTGACTAAGTTTGAGGGAGATTGTGCCAAAAGTGTGGCCCCTAGACTGTAAACAAGATTAGGGACAATATTTGAACACTGTTGATAGTGGAAGAAGGCCGGACAAAATGGTGTCCACGGACAGACGGACAGACAGATAACCTGATTCCATTATCCCCCCCCAAAACCCCCAAACAAAAACAACCCCCCCCCCCCCAAAAAAAAAAAAACCCCCAAAAAAAACAACCCACAACAACAAAAAAACAAAAAAACTTTGTTTGGGGGTGGGGGTTTAATAATAAAGAATGGTAAACACTTATATTATTAAATATTTTACCTTTGTAGTCAGAAATGTACTTAACCTTGAAACCTTCCTTGTCAAGACCTGCTTTACACCAAAATTCGGCATCTTTATCTGGATTTGTATGGAAACGCAGAGCTTGCTGAAACAATAATGTGCAATTAATTAGGTTATTATACCCCCCTTTTGAAAAAATGGGGGTATATTGCTTTGCACATGTCGGTCGGTCGGTCGGTAGGTCGGTCGGTCGGTCGGTCGGTCGGTCTGTCGGTCGGTCGGTAGATCGATGGTTTCCGAATGATAACTAATAAACGACTTGGCCTAGAATCTTCAAATTTGCTGTGGTGGTTGGTCATGACAAGTAGATGACCCCTAATGTTTTTGAGGTCACTAGGTCAAAGGTCAAGGTCACCATGACCTAAAATGGTGAAATAGTTTCCGATCAATAACTGCTCAAGGGTTTGGCTTGGGATCTTCAAACTTGCTGTGGTGATTGGTCATGACCACTAGATGACCCCTATTGATTTTGAGATCACTAGGTCAAAGGTCAAGGTCACCATGACCTTAAATGGTTAAATGGTTTCCGATCAATAACTGCTTAAGGGTTTAGCTTAGAATCTTCAAACTTGCTGTGGTAGTTGGTCATGACCACTGGATGACCCCTATTGATTTTGAGGTCACTAGGTCAAAGGTCAAGGTCACCATGACCTTAACTGGTAAAATGGTTTCTGATCAATAACTGCTCAAGGGTTTGGCTTAGGATCTTCAAATTTGCTTAGGTGGTTAGTCATGACAACTAGATGAGTCCTATTGTTTTTTAGGTCACTAGGTCAAAGGTCAAGGTCACCATGACCTTAAAGGGTGAAATGGTTTGCGATCAATAACTGCTCAAGGGTTTGGCCTAGGATCTTCAAATTTGCTGTGGTGGTTGGTAATGACCACTAGATAACCCCTATTATTTTTGAGGTCAATAGGTCAAAGGTCAAGGTCACCATGCTCTTAACTGGTCAAATGGTTTCCGATCAATAACTGCTCAAGGGTTTGGCTTAGAATCTTCAAACTTGCTGCGGTAGTTGGTCATGACAACTGGATGGCCCCTATTGTATTTGAGGTCACTAGGTCAAAGGTCAAGGTCACCATGACCTTAACTTGTAAAATGGTTTCTGATCAATAACTGCTCAATTGTTTGGCTTAGGATCTTCAAATTTGCTTAGGTGGTTGGTCATGACAACTAGATGAGCCCTATTGTTTTTTAGGTCAATAGGTCAAAGGTCAAAGTCACCATGACTTTAACTGGTGAAATGGTTTGCGATCAATAACTGCTCAAGGGTTTGGCTTAGGATCTTCAAACTTGCTGTGGTGGTTGGTCATGACCAGTAGATAACCCCGATTATTTTTGAGGTCACTAGGTCAAAGGTCAAGGTCACCATGACCTTAACTGGTGAAATAGTTTGCGATTAATAACTGCTCAAGGGTTTGTCTTAGGATCTTCAAACTTGCTGTGGTGGTTGGTCATGACAACTAGATGACCCCTATTGATTTTGAGGTCACTAGGTTAAAGATCAAGGTCATCATGACCTTAACTGATGAAATGGTTTCCAATTAATAACTGCTCAATGGTTTGGTTCGGGATCTTCAAACTTGCTGTGGTAGCTGGTTGTGACCACTTGATGACCCCTAAAGTTGTTGAGGTCACTAGGTCAAAGGTCAAGGTCACCATGACCTTAATATGTGAAATGTTTTCAGATCAATAAATGATCAGTGGTTTGGCTTAGGATATTCAAAGTTACTGTGGTGATTAGTCATGACCGCTAGATGACCTCTATAGTTGAGGTCACTAGATCAAAGGTCAGGGGGTCTGGTGGTGGGGGGGGGGGGGGGGGGTTATACATGTTTTACAAACATCTCTTGTTAATTCTTTACTTTTTCCTATTCTGCTGTACAGAAGTAACCAAAGGTGAGCTAAAAATGCTTTACAGAGTTATTTACTCTTGCCTACAGATGAAGCTTGTGATGGTGAACAAGTGTTGCAGGTTTAAAAGCTTATAGTATCTGGAAGGGGTTTTATAAATAATTGGACTTTAAGACCATTTCCAAAAAACTCTTCAGTTAATAACAGCGCTTTTTTCCAGTCGATTTTACAGCCGTTTTAAGGCTATATTCCCAACGGCAAAAAGTATGGGTTTTTTCCCAAATTGGAAGGAAAACAATCCCAATCAAAAGACTAAAATGTAATAAAGAGGCAAAAAGTATTCATATGTCCTAATTGCCCATTTTTGAGGTCCACAAGGTATTTGTGCATTCTTTGAGTGGAACAGAACATCATTTAATGGTGTAAAATACTAAACGATTTGTTGCAAAACTTATTTTGATATGTTCTATTTCCCCAATTTTGTTAAAACTATACAAAAAATTCCCAATGCTAGGGGTACGGGTCATGTTCCCAAAAATGGTCAGAAAAAGCCCTGAATAAAGGCCATAATTCTGTCAAAATGCTCGACAGAGAGTATTTGCTCTTAAAAAACTGATTACCCAATGCAAAGATGTTATTTCTCAGTGACCCTTCAGCCTTAATATAATTACAGTAGCCTAAATCTATGGACTGTAACGTGTTTGTTAACAGGTACAAGGTAGGTAATGTTTCGATTTGTGTCATAAGAGATGAATGTCTTATCAATATTACTAGCATGGTTGATTGGCTAGCTGAGAAGAGACCAAGTGGAACTGGACTGACTGCCCGGGGCCTCTAGCCTTTAATCTCTTGACACATTAATGATGGGGTCAAATGAAAACAGTTACTTTCAGCTGATGATTTTGATTAGAAACGTTGTCTGCTTAAGATTTTCGGAACGATTTTTTTTCAGATTCTGAAATACAAACCGGTCTCAAAATGCAAAAATCGGTCCAGACCGGAGATTTTCCGGATTTCTAGAGCCCTGATCAAGACACATTCTGACTAAGTTTGAGGGAGATTGTGCCAAAAGTGTGGCCCCTAGACTTTAAACAAGATTAGGGACAATATTTGAACAATGTTGATAGTGGAAGAAGGCCGGAGAAAATGGTGTCCACGGACAGACGGACAGACAGATAACCTGATTCCATTATCCCCCCAAAAAAAACCCAAACAAAAACAAAAACAACCCCAACCCCCCAAAAAAAACAAAACCACAACAACAAAAAAACAAAAAAACTTTGTTTGGGGGTGGGGGTTTAATAATAAAGAATGGTAAACACAAATATTATTAAATATTTTACCTTTGTAGTCAGAAATGTACTTAACCTTGAAACCTTCCTTGTCAAGACCTGCTTTACACCAAAATTCGGCATCTTTATCTGGATTTGTATGGAAACGCAGAGCTTGCTGAAACAATAATGTGCAATTAATTAGGTTATTAATTCTTTACTTTTTCCTATTCTGCAGTACAGAAGTAACCAAAGGTGAGCTAAAAATGCTTTACAGAGTTATTTACTCTTGCCTACAGATGAAGCTTGTGATGGTGAACAAGTGTTGCAGGTTTAAAAGCTTATAGTATCTGGAAGGGTTTTTATAAATAATTGGACTTTAAGACCATTTCCAAAAAACTAAGTTAAAAACAGCGCTTTTTTCCAGTCGATTTTAAAGCTGATTTAAGGCTATATTCCCAACGGCAAAAAGTATGGTTTTTTTTCCCAAATTGGAAGGAAAAAAATCCCAATCAAAATACTAAAGTGTAATAAAGAGGCAAAAAGTATTCATATGTCCTAATTGCCCATTTTTGAGGTCCACAAGGTATTTGTGCATTCTTTGAGTGGAACAGAACATCATTTAATGGTGTAAAATACTAAAAGATTGTTGCAAAACTTATTTTGATATGTTCTATTTCCCCAATTTTGTTAAAACGATACAAAAAATTCCCAATGCTAGGGGTACGGGTCATGTTCCCAAAATGGTCAGAAAAAGCCCTGAATAAAGGCCATAATTCTGTCAAAATGCTCGACAGAGTTATGTACTTTTGCCTACAGGTGACGCTTATGATGATGAACAAATGTTCCAAGTTTCAAAGCTTTATCTGAAAGGATTATGTAAATAAGTGGACTTGAACGTAAACCTTAATAAAAAATTTCTAAGTTAAGAAGGGCCATTACTCTGTCAAAAATCCCTTTCCAATTTTGGCTAATTGTATTGTGTTCTCAGGCAGACGGTAAAACTGTCTATGTACTGAAATGTCATGGCCAAGAAAATTTGCCAAACTGTCCAGTTCATTTTCTTTCAGATTTAGAATTTGAGATATTGTTGCAACGTGTTTTCTAAGAGATGTTGATGTTATATGTTCCGGAAACTCCGCCCCACATTTGGAAGCAAACACTTTGAATACATCCGAACTTCTCAAAGGAGTTCTTGAATTTCCCTCTCTTGCAAATACATAGTTGTTATCTGACTGAATGCTAGCCTTTTCTCTAGTAAGACAGAGCACTTTCAACTGATCAAAATGCCTCTCTGATAATAAAATTGGCACGCATCTCCCCTTTTTGCCCCTTATCTCCACTCTCCTCAAGCTTTCCGCAAGCTTACGTTCGAAAGGTGTTAAACTCTGTGCAATCTCGTCCTGAATTTCCCATGGTTGGTTAACTGCTTTTCTGTACTGCTCTATTTCCATTCTTTCAGTCTCTCCACCTCTTCTTCTATTGAACAAGACTAACTGGGCCAGTGTTATTGAAGCAAGTTTCCTCCAAACACTTTGGTTACAATCTTATTTCAAATGCTTTAGTTCAGTAGATGCTTGAGTTTCCAGGTAAACATTCAGTTTTTGCAGATCGCTTGCCATGGGAAGTCGCTTCACAGAGTTAAACTTCTTGGTATGTAGATTCTGCAAAGCTTTACTTGAGATTTCAGAGCTCCATTCGTCACTGCACAATGTCATGAAATTTTCAGCATTGAGTTTCATGTCATGGTTTCTGTTGATAATAGCCTTTGTGTGCAGAATCTTGCCACAGTGTTTCAAGGAATGTCCTAGTTTTAAAGCCAAGGATGGCACATCATACTGGCTGCTAGACTGGTCAAATCCAGCAACATTTTTAACAGCTGAAATGACCAGTGGGAACTTTGTTGGGTCTATGCAATCCTGCATTATTTGAATTCCTGGATCCAATGTTCTTGCACTTTGCAAAAATCAAGCCAGTTCTCTCATTTTTTGCTTCACATATTGGTACTGATGTGTTTGATTGGTAATTTTTGCAAATAATTTTTCTCCATGTTTTACAATTATTTCATCCCTCCGAGCAATGAATGAAATGTCATCATTAGCCATTGAAGTCAGGATATTCTGTTTGAATTTTTCATTTTTACTTAGATCAGACATAAGTAAAGATATTCCTGCAGCCTGATGTCTTGTTCCTTTTACTGCTCTATTGTCTCTTATAGCTGGGCAATTCTTAGAGTGCCTCCAAAGCTCATGTCGTAAGAAAAAAGCTAAACAGCTTTCACAAGGCAGGTAATCAGTAGCCTAGTAGCTTTTTATACGCCCGAAGGGACGTATTATGGTATGGCGCATGTCGTCCGTCCGTCCGTCCGTCCATCCGTCCGTCCATCTGTCCGTCCGTCCGTCTGTCTGTAACAATTTCGTATCCGCTCCATATCTCCTATACCCCTTGAAGGATTTTCAAGAAACTTGCCTCAAATGTTAACAAAGTTGAGACGATGTGCAGAACATATGTGGCAGATATGTCGGCTCAAGGTCAAGGTCACATTTGAAGGTCAAGGGTTTTAACCTTCAATTTCCATTGCATTTTTGTGTCCGATCCATATCTTCTAAACCCTTTGAAGGATTTTCATAAAACTTGAGTCAAATGTTAGCTAAATTAAGACGATGTGCAGAACACATGTGGCAGTCATGTCGGCTCAAGTTCAAGGTCACATTTGAAGGTCAAGTGTTTAAACCTTCAGTTGCCATTACAATTTCTTGTCCGCTTCATATCTTCTAAACCCTTTGAAGGATTTTCATAAAACTTGAGTCAAATATTAAATGAATTGAGACGATGTGCATAACTCATCCGGCAGTCCTGTTGGCTCAAGGTCAAGGTCACGTTTGAAGGTCAAGTGTTCTAACCTTTAATTTCCGTTACATTTTCGTGTCCACTCCATATCTTCTAAAGCCTTTGAAGGATTTTCATAAAAGTTTAGTTAAATGTTAACTAAATTGAGATGATGTGCAGAACACATGTGCCAGTCATGTCGGCTCAAGGTGAAGGTCACATTTGAAGATCAAGTGTTCTTACCTTCAATTTCCATTATAGTTTCGTTATCTCCTATACCCCTTGAAGGATTTTCAAGAAAATTGCCTCAATGTTAACCACGTTGAGACAATGTGCAGAACATATGTGGCAGTCATGTTGGCTCAAGGTCAAGGTCACATTTGAAGGCCAAGTGATTTAATCTTCAATTTCCATTACATTTCGAGTCCGCTCCATATCTTCTAAACCATTTGAAGGATTTTCATAAAACTTGAGTCAAATATTAACCGAATTGAGATGATGTGCAGAACACATGTGGCAGTCATGTCGGCTCAAGGTCAAGGTCACATTTGAAAGTCGTGTTCTTACCTTCAGTTTCCATTATATTTGTTTCCGCGTCCTATTTTCTTAACAACTGGAAGGTTGAATGTCAACCACGTTAAAACCCATTGTTTCACCTTAAGGTCAATGTCTTAATTTAGGTGGTGGCGGTGGGGGATATAGCTGTCCTTTGGACTGCCTTGTTTTAATAACTTTTGAAGCTCTCACCAACAGCATGTATCTCTGACCAAGTTTGGTTATACTGGGGCTATTGGTTTCAGAGAAAAAGTTGTTTGCAATTGTTGACGGACAGATGAAAGACTACCCCTGCGAAATTTTCATGAAGTAGTTCATGAACATAGTTCATGAATAGACATGAACCTAGTTCATCAACAGCAAAATTTGACGTTCGTGGATACTCACGTTCATGAACCAGTTCATGAATAATAAGTTCATATCATTTCATGAATAAGTTCATGTCATTTCATGAATAAGTTCATGTCATTTCATGAATAAGTTCATGTCCATTCATGAACATTGGTTAAATAATCCCAAAAGCAATTCACGAATCAAGGATAAAAAACAAGCAAGATGTAAAAAAATACCTAGTTGATCATTTTTTTATTTTCTTCTTAAAACTTTTTGCAGATTTTCGAACTTTTTTACGAACATATTATGATCGAACTTTGTGTGTTCTTTAACTAGGCTTTCTAGTAGGGCAAGTTTCGACCCATTTAATGGCGGCCTGGCACTGTCCATATTTTTTATACTCCTTTTTCCAGTCCTTGAACAACTCATAAGGTCATTTTCTGTAAATATGTGCAAGCACAGGAACTTGAAGATATTTTGCTCGCCATGAATATTTTTCATGGAGTCCTTCAGAGAAGGTTCTGAAGGACTATCTGTCATGGTTGCTGGACTATCCGGAGTGATGCTTGGGTACTTGTTTGTTGTTGTGTGAATGGGGGATCGAGGTTGAAGTTGTGATGCATGTTTTGGGTCCTTATAGGCCTCAAATTTGTCCTCAAGACGTCGGATTCGCCTCTTCAAACTCCTGACCTCCTCTGTGAGTTTTTGAATTCTGTCCCTAATAAATAGATTGATAAATATTCATACATAATGCAGTGTTCTGCCAACGATTATTCCTATATGGGACAATTGTCCCACCTAGCAGAAAAAATAGGGGACATTTCTAAAACCAGTGGGACATGTCTTTGGAAAACATTGTAGGAAAAGGAGAAATTGCTCATAATGAGCAATTTCTCCTTTTCCCACAATGTTTTCTACCCAATAATAGTAATTTAAATTCACAAGTATCACGTTTTATTTTGTCGTCTGAAGATTCTTTAAATTTGGAATAATCTAAATTGTGACATTGGTAATGGGTTTTAAACTCAGAAATTAATTTTGGATGGGACAAAAATCCCATCTGAGTGTTTTTCAGGGGGACATTTTCAATTTTTATGGAACAATGTCTCAGAATCTCCCCCTTGGCAGAACACTGATAATGAGTGATGAAACAATTAACCCTTGACTCCATGGAATTTACCACTTATCAAGAATGAGAAAATGTTACTGACAGAGTAGATATAAACAGTGCACTTAACTCTTCAGACACAGTTTTCAAATATCGTCTGCATCGGGTGCAGGTGAAAAGCAGTAGTACAGAGCAAAGGGTTAAAAAAAATTACAAGTTTTAGCCAAGAATGATATAGGCTACATGCAGATTTGACAACTTTCCATAATTATGTCTCCCCCCATATTTATATGGGGGAGACATATTGTTTTCGTGAGAGTTGTCTGTCTGTCCGTCTGTCTGTCCGTCTGTCTGTCTGTCCGTAACAATTTCGGATCCGCTCCATATCTCCTATACCCCTTGAAGGATTTTCAAGAAACTTGCCTCAAATGTTAACAAAGTTGAAACAATGTGCAGAACATATGTGGCAGATATGTCGGCTCAAGGTCAAGGTCACATTTGAAGGTCGAGGGTTTTAACCTTCAATTTCCATTGCATTTTTGTGTCCGATCCATATCTTCTAAACCCTTTGAAGGATTTTCATAAAACTTGAGTCAAATGTTAGCTAAATTAAGACGATGTGCAGAACACATGTGGCAGTCATGTCGGCTCAAGTTCAAGGTCACATTTGAAGGTCAAGTGTTTAAACCTTCAGTTGCCATTACAGTTTCGTGTCCGCTCCATATCTTCTAAACCCTTTGAAGGATTTTCATAAAACTTGAGTCAAATATTAAATGAATTGAGACGATGTGCAGAACCCATGCGGCAGTCCTGTTGGCTCAAGGTCAAGGTCACGTTTGAAGATCAAGTGTTCTAACCTTTAATTTCCGTTACATTTTCGTGTCCGCTCCATATCTTCTAAAGCCTTTGAAGGATTTTCATAAAAGTTTAGTTAAATGTTAGCTAAATTGAGACGATGTGCAGAACACATGTGCCAGTCATGTCGGCTCAAGGTGAAGGTCACATTTGAAGATCAAGTGTTCTTACCTTCAATTTCCATTATAGTTTCGTTATCTCCTATACCCCTTGAAGGATTTTCAAGAAACTTGCCTCAAATGTTAATCACGTTGAGACAATGTGCAGAACATATGTGGCAGTCATGTTGGCTCAAGGTCAAGGTCACATTTGAAGGCCAAGTGATTTAATCTTCAATTTCCATTACATTTCGAGTCCGCTCCATATCTTCTAACCCATTTGAAGGATTTTCATAAAACTTGAGTCAAATATTAATTGAATTGAGATGATGTGCAGAACACATGTGGCAGTCATGTCGGCTCAAGGTCAAGGTCACATTTGAAAGTCGTGTTCTTACCTTCAGTTACCATTATATTTGTTTCCGCGTCCTATTTTCTTAACAACTGGAAGGTTGAATGTCAACCACGTTAAAACCCATTGTATCACCTTAAGGTCAATGTCTTAATTTAGGGTGCGGCGGTGGGGGATATAGCTGTCCTTTGGACTGCCTTGTTTTAATAACTTTTGAAGCTCGCACCAACAGCATGTATCTCTGACCAAGTTTGGTTACACTGGGGCTATTGGTTTCAGAGAAAAAGTTGTTTGCAATTGTTGACGGACAGACAAAAGACTAACGGACGACGGACAGAGGGGTATCACAATTGCTCACCTTGAGCTCACTTTGTGCTCTGGTGAGCTAAAAAGGTTGAAGATTCAATATTTGGAGATGACAGGGTTATAATTCTTGTGTAATACTTCTTTTTGTTATCCTAGAACACAAAATCAAGTTTCATCAAGTACCAATGCTCCAGAAAATTTGATTTTTATAAGGAGAGGGAGATACTTCAATATTGGGAAATTGCAGAGTTATGGGTTTAGAGTACATGTATCCAGTTTCATAAATTTACAATACAATGCTCAGGAGATATGATTTTTTCTAAATAGAAAAAGGGAGATAATTCAAGATTGGCAGATGATAGAGTCATGGTTCTTGTGTACTACACCTCCTTATGTCATCATGTATCACTGTAACAATTTTCATTAACTTACGGTGTAACAGTCCAGAGAAGTGCTCTGGACAATTTTTTTTTATTTCTTTAGAACAAGGGATATAATTCAATATTGGGAGATGACAGAGTTACAGTTCTTATGTACTGCACTTCATTTTGTCATTTTCTATCACTGCAACAAGTTTCATTAACTTATGGTGTAACAGTCCAGAGATATGCTCCGGACCAAATTGATTTTTTTAACGAGAGAAAGGGAGGTATTCAATATTTGGAGATGACAGAGTTATGGTTCTTGTGTTCTGCACTTTCTTCTGTCATCCTCTATCACTGTAACAAGTTTAATCAATTTGCAGTGTAACAGTCCAGATATATGCTCGGGACAAAAGATCCTGACAAAATTGATTTTTTATGAGAAAAGGGGAGATAATTCAAAATTGGGAGATGACAAGAGTTACGGTTCTTGTGTACTGCACCTCCCTTAATATTCAATACTTACAAAAAGAAATGCATGAGTGAATATTTTCAGTATTGATACCAGTTTCAGTAATTTTGACATGTTCAGCTACAAATTTGTGCTAAAGGTGTGCTTCTGTAATCATTATTTGTCAACAATTGTAAACAGTTTAAAACTAGAGCTTGTTTTTGAGAAAAACACATGTCTCCCCCCGGCACCTGCCCCCGCACCCATTAGAGGAATAAATTCATCCCCTGGCACCATCCCCCTGGCACCCATAAGAGGAACAAATTCATATGTGAAAATGCACTAGTTTTCTCTATACATTTTATACATATGAAAATGCACTAGTTTTCCCTATAAATTTTATATTTGAAAAAAAATTCCAAACTTCTGTCATAATTGTTGCAGTGTTTCCGCGAGAGTGCGTTTTCTGCGTTTTTGACGCACTTTTTTCGGCTTTGACGCAATGAAATTCGGACTGCGTTTTCCTTGACGCAGGAATTTTTCGTCGCCGAATTATTCAATGTCGCGAATTCCGTGTCCCATTGTACCGGGTTTTAGTCGTGCCCAACCCAATCCGGGTCACTAGACGCTTATTCATTATCAAAGACATATAAGCGCCTGGGCGAGTGTGTTGATACAGTCATATTCCGCGAAAAGAAATACACACAATATCTGCTCCTTGACAGCCTTTTTTCGTCGCCGAATTATTCAATGTCGCGAATTCCGTGTCCCATTGTACCGGGTTTTAGTCGTGCCCAACCCAATCCGGGTCACTAGACGCTTATTCATTATCAAAGACATATAAGCGCCTGGGCGAGTGTGTTGATACAGTCATATTCCGCGAAAAGAAATACACACAATATCTGCTCCTTGACAGCCTTCTTTCGAGAAGAATCATCTTGTCACATAGACAATTATTGTGTTAAAAGAGATGATTTACCCGCTGAAATGGGGGGCTAGTTCCTCAACCAAATCTACTTCAACTGATAATTTGCCGAGTTCGGCGAGTGAAAAGTCAGTGACTGAAAAGTCCATCACCATGTCTGAAAAAGCAACCCTAATTTGTCTAAACGGGAAATTCACCAGGAATGGCTGAATGAAAAATCATGGCTTTCTTATGACTGTAATATATTGACTTGTAAGGTATGCACCAATGAGGGGAAAGACGATCCATTAACAATATGGCTGCACTAACCTTCACCACTCAACTCTTTGTTTGACATTTATGATTTAGCCTCAAATCAACATAGGGCAGCTGTGTAGGCCACTACATTAAGGAACAGTATATTAAAAAACACTTCAAACATCATTTCATAAATCATACATGTCAATGTTTAATTTTAGGGTATGACCCACCAAAATTTCAAATGACCCCCAGATTTTTAAACATGGGGTCAAGCATGACCCCCAAAATATCGGAGCTGGCAGAAACACTTGATTGTTGCAACCCATATTCCAATCCACATGACCATCCTCACATATAGCTGGTTCATATGTAAAAGTTTGAACGAAAAATCTTACATAGTATAGGAGGAGTTAGCTGCACAAGATTTTTTCGCAGATATATTCTTTATAAGGAAAAACTACAAAGGGCCATAACTTTTGTCAGAATTGTTGCAGCCATAAGTTCAAACCACATGACCTTCCTCACATATACCTGGTTCATATGTAAAAGTTTGAAGCAAATCCCTCAAACAGTGTAGGATAAGTAAGCTGCACAAGATTGTTTCGCTATATATTCTATATAAGGAAAATATACAAAGGGCCACAATTTCTGTCACAATTGTTGGAGCCAAAATTCCAAACCAGAAGACCTTCCTCACATCTAGCTTGTTCATATGTAAAAGTTTAAAGGAAATCCCTCAAATAGTGTAGGAGGAGTTAGCTGCACAAGATTTTTTCGCTATATATTCTATATAAGGAAAAACTCCAAAGGATCATAACTTCTGTCAGAATTGTTGGAGCCAAAATTCCAAACCAGATGACCATCCTCACATATAGCGTTTTCATATGTAAAAGTTTGAAGTAAATCGCTGATTTTTTCACTATGTATTAGACTATTAGTAGTATATATTAGTAGTATAGTCAGTTTAGATCTATCTTTAAATATACTACAGTAAAGAGGCCCCTATACTACTTACATTCTATATAAGGAAAAACTCCAAAGGGCCAGAACTTCTGTCAAAATTGTTGGAGCCAAAATTCCAAACCACATGACCATCCTCACATATAGCCGGTACATGTGTAAAAGTTTGAAGTAAATCCCTCATATAGTGTAGGAGGAGTTAGCTGCACAAGAAATTTTCGCTATATACTCTATAAAAGGAAAAACTACAAAGGGCCATAACTTCTGTTAAAATTGTTGCAGCCGAAATTCCAAACAACATGACCATCCTCACATATAGCTGCTTCATTTGTCAAAGTTTGAAGTAAATCCCTCAGATAGTGTAGGAGAAGTTAGCTGCACAAGAATTTAACAGACAGACGTACAGACAGACAGAAAGCACAACACCAATATGTCTCCCTCCCCTAAAGAGGGGAGACATAATGAGGAATTGAGAATATATACAAACCGAAAGCTTTGATCAACTTGTTGTAGATTGTGATGTTTTGTTATACCCCCACAAACAGAGTTTGAGGGGGGTATACTGGAATCAGCCTGTCGGTCGGTCGTCGGTCGGTCGGTTGGTCGGTCGGTCTGTCTGCAAAATCTTGTACGGCGAACTCCTCCTTCAGTTTCAACCCGATTCACTTGACACTTGGCATAATTGTTAATCAGGAGTAGTAGATGTGCAAGACACAAATTTCAGGTCTCTGTGACCTTGACCTTTGGCCTTGAAATTGGTCTTGAAATTTGCAGGCAAAAGCTTGTACTTTGAACTCCTTCACTTTCAACCTGATTCACTTGATACTTGGCATAAATGTTACTCAGGAGTAGTAGATGTGCAAGACACAAATTTCAGGTCTCTGTGACCTTGACCTTGACCTTTGGCCTTGAAATTGGTCTTGAAATTGGCAGGCAAAATCTTGTACTTTGAACTCCTCCTTCAATTTCAACCTGATTCACTTGATACTTGGCATAAATGTTACTCAGGAGTAGTAGATGTGCAAGACACAAATTTCAGGTCTCTGTGACCTTGACCTTGACCTTTGGTCTTGAAATTGGCAGGCAAAATCTTGTACTTTGAACTCCTCCTTCAATTTCAACCTGATTCACTTGATACTTGGCATAAATGTTACTCAGGAGTAGTAGATGTGCAAGACACAAATTTAAAATCTCTGTGACCTTGACCTTTGGCCTTGAAATTGGTCTTAAAATTGGCAAGCAAAATCTTGTACGGCAAACTCCTCCTTCACTTTCAACCTGATTCATTTTATACTTGGCATAAATGTTACTCAGGAGTAGTATATGTGCAAGACACAAATTTCAAGTCTCTGTGACCTTGACCTTGACATTTGGCCTTGAAATTGGTCATGATATTGGCAGGCAAAAGCTTGTACTTTGAACTCCTCCTTCAATTTCAACCTGATTCACTTGATACTTGGAATAAATGTTACTCAGGAGTAGTATATGTGCAAGACACAAATTTCAGGTCTCTGTGACCTTGACCTTGACCTTTGGCCTTGAAATTGGTCTTAAAATTGGCAGGCAAAATCTTGTACTTTGAACTACTCCTTCACTTTCAACCTGATTTACTTGATACTTGGCATAAATGTTACTCAGGAGTAGTAGATGTGCAAGACACAAATTTAAAATCTCTGTGACCTTGACCTTTGGCCTTGAAATTGGTCTTAAAATTGGCAGGCAAAATCTTGTACTTTGAACTCCTCCACTTTCAACCTGATTTACTTGATACTTGGCATAAATGTTACTCAGGAGTAGTACATGTGCAAGGCACAAATTTCAGGTTTCTGTGACCTTGACCTTTGGCCTTGAAATTGGCAGGCAAAATCTTGTACTTTGAACTCCTCCTTCAATTTCAACCTGATTCACTTGATACTTGGCATAAATTACAGAATTTTCTCTATTTGAACTTTAGGTATTTTTGTTATTTGGTCCTGTTACATGTTCAAAACTTGGATTTGCAATCAAGGCTGCCGTGTGGGGGTATTCATCACCTTTAGTGATAGTTCTAGTTTTTCCAGGTGTTGGTAATGGTGTCAGTTATCTCGACATAGTCCCCTGGCCGGACCTGGGCCTCACATGCCTCACGCCACAATGTAACCTTTGTGGTACCTGTGGCATCTGTGATGTGAATGTGCTTAATTGGCACATCCGCCCCTTGGACATGAACAGTTTGTGGTTCTCCTTCCTAGTAATACAAATAAAAAAGGATTAAAAATAAACAGATTGACAAACATATATAGAGGATTAAGTATGAATCTGGACAAATAAGAAATGTTAAAAGTTTTTGCCAAGGTGATTGCATGATGCAGTACCATAGAAATGCAAAGAGATCAATAATATTAAAGTATGTTTGCATCACTATACATGTAGTTCCATATAATGTAAGCAAAAATCTTGGTAAGTTTTGCATTTCACTGATTTTGCTCTATACAATGAATGTATAACCAAGTAGTAACATTTTTAGCTCACCAGAGCACTTTTGTGCTCAGGGTGAGCTTTTGTGATCACTTGATGTCCGTCGTCGTGTGTCGTCCGTCGTCCGTCGTCAACAATTTGAACCTTTAAAAATCTTCTCTGAATCTACAGGGTTCTCAGCTTTCATCTTTGGTACATAGCATCATCTTTAGGTCCTCTACAAAAGTTATATAAATTTTGCCCCTGGGGTCAAAATTGGCCCCGCCCCAGGGGTGCCTTGTTTTCTATTGAAATATATAGTAAAACTTTGAAAATCTTCTCCTCTGAATCTACAAGGTTCTCAGCTTTCATATTTGGCACATAGCATCATGTTCAGGTCCTCTACAAAAGTTATATAAATTATGCCCCTGGGGTCAAAATTGGCCCCGCCCCAGGGGTAGCCAGTTTTGAATAGAAACATATAGTGACAACTTTGAAAATCTTCTCCTCTGAATCTACAGGGTTCTCAGCTTTCATATTTGGCACATAGCATCATGTTCAGGTCCTCTACAAAAGTTATATAAATTATGGCCCTGGGGTCAAAATTGGCCCCGCCCCAGGGGTAGCCAGATTTCATTAGAAACATATAGTGACAACTTTGAAAATCTTTTCATCTGAATCGACAGGGTTCTCAGCTTTCATATTTGGCACATGGCATCATGTTCAGGTCCTCTACAAAAAGTGTATAAATTATGCCCCTGGGTTCAAAATTGGCCCCGCCCCAGGGGTGGTCAGTTTTCAATAGAAACGTATAGTGAAACTTTGAAAATCTTCTCCTCTGAAACTGGAAGGTTCTCAGCTTTCATATTTGGCACATAACGTCATGATCAGGTTCTGTGCAAATGTTATATATATTAGGCCCTTGGGGTCAAAATTGACCCCGTCCCAGGGGTGACCATTTTTGTATAGCTGACTGCAGATTAGAACAATCAGATCCTTTACTGGTCACTGATAAGTAGGTCAAGCAGTATACTGCAGACAGGTGCACTCACTGTGTATTAGCTTGGAGTGCTGTGGCTTACAATTATGTAGGGTAGAGTTAGTTCATTTCTTAACCCTTTAGACCATGAATGAATATTCATGTAGGAGATAGTGCCATCATGAATATTAATTAACATAAAAAACTGACCTGATAAATACTAGAATCAGAACTATATCATGTCAAAAGCAAACAGAGCAGACCCTGATCAGCCATCTGATCTTGGTATACTCTGTTTGCCAAGGGGTTGAAAGGCCTATTTATGGAGGAAAGGGTGTTAACAACACCATTATTCTCCCTATAGAAACATGTAGTGAAAACTTCTCCTGAAACTGGAAGGTATTCAGCTTTCATATTTGGCACACAGCATCATGTTCAGGTTCTCTACCAAAGTTATAAAAATTATGCCCCTGGGTTTAAAATTTACCCTGCCCAGGGCTGGCTAATATTCTATAGAAACATGTAGTGAAAACTTTGAAAATCTTCTTCTCTGATTGTCTGGTGAGCGATATCAGGGCCTTTCAGGCCCTCTTGTTAACAGAAGCTGCTGAATGCAGTGAAATTGTACAGGGAATCCTGAAGACAAAATAATTCTTCCTAACAAGTACATTTGGCAAACAGGTGATACAGTGGAAAATAATATAAAATGCTCACTTAAATCTGAAAGGCAATTATTTTGGAGCCTGATCATAAGCCCAGTTACCAGGCTTCAACTGGGCTTCTGATCAGGCTATCTACACCGTAGAAACAGTGTAGGCTCCTATAGGAGCCCATTGATCAGGGTCTGCACTGTTTGCATGAGACAAGTGTACTCTTCACAGGTACACTACACTGGATGTAAATAATGCATATATAGTTATATATTTGACTAGGGTTAAGAGGGCACACGTGTCGCCAATGAAAATATCATTAAAGGACTCGGAGGCAGGATGCCCACCAATTTTTACAATGTTGGCACATGCACCTGTTATCCTTGAATATTTGGGGTACACAATGTAAATGTATGGTACATGTTCCCAAAAACCTTAAAATTGTTACAGAAATGCCTCAGTTTTGTGCATTTTGCCAAACACCATGTACTAGGACTGCAACGGTTCACAAAATTTCGGTTATTCTCGGTTCATTGGTCTCGGTTCGGTTTTCGGGTCGGCCTAGATATATATTTGTATTGAAATTATACTCCTGGGTTACGAAATTGTGTACGTCTTTTCACCTGATTGGGTTTTAAAATTCCCTTGATCACATATATCCTTGTTACTGATTGGCAGCCGCTCGCTGCCTGGGTCTTGGCTCTTTTCAATTGAAGTTAAGTCAAAATGAATTCAAACCTTATGGCATTGCAAAAAAGTGTAGAACTAGTTAAGTTTATGAGCTTCTAAAGGGATATATTATCGGCCTCTGTACATTTTCTAACTCGTCAACATTTAAATTAGGGTCTCCAGTTCTTTGAAAAATAGTGCAGACCCTGATCAGCCACCGCATTTAGATTGGACAGCTGATCTGGGCCTACATTCATGATTGTTTGCAATGTTTTAAGGTTCGAAATCCCACAGAAGCACCTATATAGGGCATCTGAGTAACAGGATTGTTACTTGTCCAAAACGTGTATTGATTGATCAGTTCTTTCTCAACTTTACAATCATATTGCTCATTTTTAGCTCACCAGATCACAGAGTGCTCTGGATGAGCTTTTGTGATTGCCTTTTGTCCGTCGTCCGTCGTCGTGCGGTGTCCGTCGTCGGTCATCAACAATTTGAACCTTTAAAAATCTTCTCCTCTAAATCCACAGGGTTCTCAGCTTTCATCTTTGGCACATAGCATCATCTTAAGGTCCTCTACAAAAGTTATATAAATTATGCCCCTAGGGTCAAAATTGGCCCCGCCCAAGGAGTGGGCAGTTTTCAATAGAAACATATAGTAAAACTTTGAAAATCTTCTCCCTGAAACCAGAAGGTTCTCATCTTTCATATTTGGCACATAGCATCATGTTCAGGTCCTCTACAAAAGTTATATAAATTATGACCCTGGGGTCAAAATTGGCCCCGCCCCCAGGGGTGGGCAGTTTTCAATAGAAACAAATAGTGAAATCTTTGAAAATCTTCTCCTCTGAAACTGGAAGGCTCTCAGTTTTCATATTTGGCACAGGGCATTATGTTCAGGTCCTCTACAAAAGTTATATAAATTATGACCCTGGGGTCAAAACTGGCCCACCCCATGGATGGGCAGTTTTCAGTAGAAACTAATAGTGAAATCTTTGAAAATCTTCTTCTCTGAAACTGGAAGGCTCTTAGCTTTTATATGTTGCACAAAGCATCATGTTCAGGGCCTCTACAATTTTTTTATAAATTATGGCCCTGGGGTCAAAATTGGCCCTGCCCCAGGGGTGTGCTTTTTTCAATAGAAACATATATAATTTATAGTGAAAACTTGGAAAATCTTCTCGTCTGAAACCGGAAGGTTCTCAGCTTTCATATTTGGCACACAGCATTAAGTTCAGGTCCTCTACAAAAATTATATAAATTGTGCCTCTTGGGTCAAAATTAGCCCCGCCCCAGGGCAGGCTAGTTTTCTATAGAAACATATAATGGAAACCTTCCCCTCTGATTGCCTGGTGAGCGCTTCAAGGCCATTCTGGCCCTCTTGTCTTTTTAATGTTATCTTTCAATTTCCTTAAATTAATACATCCTCCTATCTGTTTACTTTTGCTAATTGCTGCTCTTAGTTCTGATGTTTCCGGGCATCTCAGTTTTGACAGGTTTTCTGAAAACAATATTTTCAGTTTGGACTCTTCTCTGGCAGTCTATTTTTGTTGACTAACAAATTTTCCAAGTCCAGGCCTGACAACCAGTTCTATGTCTTCTGAAACCATGCCCTGTGGTCCACAATATCATCAAACTGAATATCATCTAAACTTTTGCCTTTACACTGCTGTAACATATTTTTGTCCTAGTTGAATCCGCTCAATACCTTCAAGAGTATGCTGGTAGTGCATCTTGTGCACTTCTTCAGTGTGTCCTAGATGGTTTCATAAGCACTGCACTTCATGATTTTTAGACCAACACACTGTGCAATAGTGGCCATGTACGCTCTTTACCCTGTAGAACTAAGACATTCCGGATGTAGAAGCGTCCGAGAAGCGTATTGGCAACAATCCTTCAGACATTGCAAAGCGCTATATACACCATGTCCTCTGTTTGCAAAAAGATACAGATTGTTTTCCTTTATTCCTGCATTTCTCCTTACTTCTTCATTACAGAGGTACTCTAAACCTTTATGGGCATCTAGGGGAATTAGAACTGGTACTCGCTTGCCCTGAATCCACATCAGTTGTTGACTTTCTAGCAAATGCTTCTTGAATGATCTAAGTTACCCCAACAGAACTTCCTCTCCATCAGCAACTTCTTGTGTCCTTTTCAGATAACAAGTTCTAGATATCAGCCATCCCTTTGTCTTGGGACTTGGCTCTCCTATCAAGGATCTTCCAGATTTTTCCATTCACCAAAGGGGCACCAAGAGTTATACAATTTTCGGGCTTTTTGTATTTATTGTTAGCTCACCAGAGCACAATGTGCTCAGGGTGAGCTTTTGTGATCGCCAGATGTCCGTCGTCCGTCGGCGTGCGTCGTCCGTCGTCGGGCGTCAACAATTTGAACTTTTAAAAATCTTCTCCTCTGAATCTACAGGGTTCTCAGCTTTCATCTTTGGTACATAGCATCACCTATAGGTCCTCTACAAAAGTTATATAAATTAGACCCCTGGGGTCAAAATTGGCCCTGCCCCAGGGGTTTTCAGTTTTCAATAGAAACATATATAGTGAAAACTTTGAACATCATCTCCTCTAAAACTAGAAGGTCCTCAGCTTTCATATTTGGCACATAGCTTCAACTTCAGGGCTTCTACAAACGTTATATAAATTATGCCCCTAGGATAAAAATTGGTCCCACCCCAGGGATTAACAGTTTTTTGTAGCTGACTACATAAACAGCCCATGGGATCACTAGTTATGCATAGGAAAAACTTTAAAAATATTCTTGTCAGAAACTACATGTCCCAGAGCTTAGATATTTGGTGTATAGATTTACTTAGCATAACTTTATGGGTTTTATAAGTATCATAGTTCTTGGGTTAAAATTGGCCCTTCCCTGTGTGTACAGACTTCTTCACATCATAAACGACATTCTAAAGGTTTCTCCTTAATATATCAGCCTGCAGAGCTGAGACCAGTCAGTGTGATTTCTTATATAATCGCCCTTAGCCTGATCAGTAGAGTAGAAATTGTGTTTAGACAAATAACACACACTCTTTTAAGATTGAGAAAACTGTGGATAGTTCTCAATATGCAGAACACTCTTAACCTTTAGCACTCTACAGTGGTAAAGGATGCATACACACCAGTGCACTGCTGCACAGTACACCTCAGTTAACTGCTGCCACTGAGCTATTGTTCTAAAAATGGGTTTACAGGCATTGTGTTATGGTGACAATGAAATTGTTATATCTACTGATATACTTGATCAATCTTATTATAACTTTGCCATAACATAATTATTGGTATATATATAATATGTGTATGCATCTTTTAGCACTGTAAATTCAATTAAAATATTTTAACCACTTATGTATATAAATCTAACCATATATGTAAATAAACACAATAAACTGCTGCAAAAAAGCCAGTGTTTGTTATTTTTTCACATACCTATGACTGATGTAACTTAGGTGTACATGTTACTTTATAGTCACCAAGAGTGTGCCATCTCTCGAAGCAAGGATACGGACTTATAGGCTCTTCACATTGCTTACATATGTACTGAGTTTGATGACGTTTGTGTTTTCTGTCTGAGCAGACAGAGCAGTCTGGCTTAGATCTTCTTCCAGGTGACAGCATACTACTGTTCAGTCCAATAAAGTGTTTCTCATCAGAAAGACGACCAGGTGTCTCACTACCATGGTTACCAAATTTTGAACGTCCACTCCGTCTTTGATAGTGTCTAAGCATACCATGAACAATTTTCAATCGGAATATTTCTGCATTGCTTTTTCGACACCTTGCCCTCCAGATTATGAGAGCACTGCAGAAACAAATCTCTAGCAAATAGAAAAATACCTTTTTCCACCATTTGCAGCATCTGTGTAGAACCATATAGAAGGTCATGGCCTTATCAGCTCTGTCAATCCCACCCATATGTTGCGAGTATGCTTGTACTGTGCAAGGCTTGTCGACCTCCCTCACATGGTCTCTATTTGTCTTTGACCTCACTTGTTTTGTGTAGGTTTCAGCAGAATGAACAGTTGTAATCAAATTGACAATTTTTTTATCAAACCATGAAATGTAACGAATTACCCCATCCGTTTCTGTGATTGGTGGGCCTCCAGCTTTTGGTTTGGCATTTTTTATTGTTACTGGAACCCCTTGGCGGTTTGAACGGAGTGTCCCACATGCCCCCATCTGGTTGTCAGCAAGATCTTTATAAAGTGCAGGTGAGCTGAAGAAATTGTCCATATATATGATATGTCCTTTATTTAGCAAAGGCTCAGCTATAGACTTGACAACATGATGAGAAACTGGCAGATCACTTGGACGCCCCGAGCCCTTGCCTAAGTATAACTCCCAGTTGTACATGTAACCTGTCTTTGCTTCCGCCAGACCCCATGCTTTCAATCCCCATTTTGTAGGTTTGGCAGGCATGTACTACATTAGTGAAGTTCTTCCCTTGAATGGAATCATACTTTCATCAATAGATAACTCTCTGTCTGGCGTATAATGTCTGCCACAATGGGAGGAGGATATCAATAAGTGGGCGGATTTTGAATGCCCTGTCATGTCTTGGGTGATCACGAGGTAAGTTATTTTCATTGTTTACAAGATGAAAAAATTTTAGAATAGACAAAAATCTGTCCCTTGCCATAATTTCCCTAAACCCTTTCTCAATCAAAGTGTCAGTTGACCAATATAAGTCATAACTAGATCTTTTGCTAAGACCCGTAAGCAACAGCAAAGCAAGAAATGCATTCATTTCATCAAATGAAACATCCTTCCACTTATGTGCTCGGCTATGTGGTGCAAGCTGGTGGGTATCTATAAATGTTTTTGCATAACGGTTTGTTTCTATAACACATAATTCAATCATTTCATCTGTCAAAAACAATTTCATAATATCAAATTCTACCGCATCTTCAGGAATATGAGAGGGACCAACATTTGCACGATCAAATTCACGCAGCCATTCATATGAATACCCAGAAGGTGGCTTATCCGAGTCATCTTCCATCGAAATGTCTGGATTATCTACAGAATTTTCACTTTCAGTTTCTTCTTCAGACGAAAACCCGCTAAATTCATCTTCTGAATCACTGTCAGCATATATTTCATTCAATACTTCCTGGAGCGACATGTTAGACTTGCGTCTGTCCGGCATGTTTCGGTGTTGATCGTTTCTCGCCAAAGATTTGATACAAAATCTTCTTTTTTCGCAGTTATTCGCACGTTTTTATTCAAGTACGGAAGTAAAATATAATAACAAGGTCTGCGCATGTGCTAGCATACATTTCTAGGAAAACAAATTGAAACTGAGGCTTACAACAACAGCGCAAAATTCAAACGTAATTTCGGCGACCGAGGTCGACGGTAGTGGGACAAAATGTGTACAGACGGGCGACTCCAGTCGACGGCAGTGGTTACAAATATATATTCCCGGGCGACTCAGGTCGCCAGTAGAGTGCTAAAGGTTAAAGCTTTTTATACCTATGCCCTACATTAAGCTACCAGATATCAATATAGAGCATATCTGTTGTGAATTTCAGCTTACCGTATTTCCTCTTATAGACGCTCCCGAGCGCGATGCAAAACGCAGACAGGGAGCTCTTATTTCATACCAAAAATTCGGAGTTTTTACTATGTCCGTCACGGTAGAGACTGTATAGGCTAAAGAATGATACATTGCAAACTCTGAAATTTAATCATATAAGACTTGAAATAACCCGCAGACATCCTACTTGGTTTATTTGTTGACCGAAATCATTTATTTCAAACTTAATCTTGGGTAGATTTATGACTTTTTAAAGTGAAAGTAAGAATCGTATTTACCTTTCAAGGTTCAACTTCCGCTAGACTGCTCTGCAGTAAAATTATCAACGGAAGTTACGGTAGTGTAGGTACGGTCTAAACGGAAATGTTCGAAGACCCTTCCGCTTTACCGTAATACTTGTAAAATACTACTGTAGAATATGCACTACACAGAAATGGGGGAAACTGGACGAAGACGGAAATTGAGAACGAACAAACATTGGTTTAATCCGTTAGGCAAGTGGAGAAAACAGAATCACCTTTCCATTTAGGTATGGGAAATAGTGACAATCTTAAAATTAGAATTAAACAGCGATATGTAGGTAGGTCGGTGTTAAATGAATTGCTTGCAGAAATGACATGTATACATGGTTTACAGCACCGAATAATCAGATACCAACGCTTTTTGATAACATAACAAGTCGCCAGAGAAACAAAATAACCTACCGGTATGCAACAACAGTATAAAAGAGTTTCATTGTAATTTGCTTTCCCTTATTACTACTAGTGATGATGCGTTGAGTTTTCTTTTTCTTCACCAACTTTTTGACTTCGAGGTGAGAGGGGTGGGGTAAGTTGATCCCCCGATGGCTTTTCGAAGCGTATATTATAGGGAGGGAGCTACTATTAGAGAGGGCGCTAAAGAAAGGAGAAATATAGTAACTCTTTGCATGCTGGGTAATTTTGTCATCTGCTAAATAGTTGTCTGCAGCATATTCATAAGTAATCCGTACTACACAATTTCTTTCAGAAGTTTTTCAGAAGTTCAGTCTCATTGACAAACAGTTTGGATAACAGATCAGGCCCCACATTATATTGGCCCTGATCTGGATCCAAACTGTTTGCATAGGTCATTAGTGGTGGGAGAATCCCACTACACACTTTCTTTCTAAGTTTTTCAGAAGTTCAGTCTCATTTACAAACAATTTGGATATCAGATCAGGCCCCACATTATGTGGGACCTGATCTGGATCCAAACTGTTTCCATAGGTCATTAGTGGTGGGAGAATCCGCCTCTAGTCTAAAACTTTCTTCACTTGAGGTCCTCTACAAAAGTTACATTAATTATGCCCCTTGAGTCAAAATTGGCCCTCGCCAGGGCTGGCTAGTTTTCTATAGAAACACAGTGAAAACTTTGAAAATCTTCTCCTCTGATTGTCTGGTGAGCGATGTCAGGGCCTTTCAGGCCCTCTTGTTTTAAGGTTTTGGGGAAGTGTGGTGGGCCTTTAGACTGGGGAATTTTGCAACATAACTGGGCCTTTTGGGGAAAAATTTTGCAACATAAATGGGCCTTTTGGGGAAAAATAACACGAACAGTCTACATAGGCGACAAAAAACAGGGTTTATTTTAACTCATTCCTCACTGGAATTTCAAAATTGACACTTCCAGGTAAATGTTTCCAATTAAGTCTAGTAAGTCCATTTTTGACTATTATTTAAGGGTTGTTTTTCCAATATATTTCAAAATTACAAACAGTGCAGACCCTGATCAGAGGGCTCTTTAGGAGCCCTCTGATCTGGGACTAGAATGTTTGCATATGACAAGACTTGAAGACAAGTGTACAGTTATATCTTCTATACAGTGGAAAGAGGAATGGGGGGGGGGGGTGGAGACATCTGTTTTTGTGACAAAAACAAACCTCTGGTTACAAATTGTTTTCATAAAACTCGTTTACTATAATAAATATGACACTTGCTAACATCTGTGCACACATCTGTGCACGATCCGGATGGTCCAGGTGTTCCCTCAGAATTTACGATTTCACTGTCGTTAGACATTTGTGCCCGAGAGCTAGACTGATTCATGACAGCTTGTTTAAACATAAAGTCAATCTTAAAATATCCCTTTCCGTCATTCTTTTTAGCTCACCAGGGCACAAAGTGCTCAGGGTGAGCTTTTGTGATCGCCTGATGTCCGTCGTCGTGCGGTGTGCATCGTCAGTCGTCCTGCGTCAACAATTTGAACCTTTAAAAACCTTCTCCTTTGAATCTACAGGGTTCTCAGCTTTCATCTTTGGTACATAGCATCACCTATAGGTCCTCTACAAAAGTTATATAAATTATGCCCCTGGGGTCAAAATTGGCCCCGCCCCAGGAGTGGGAAGTTTTCAATAGAAATATATAGTAAAATCTTTGAAAATCTTCTCCTCTGAAACCAGAAGGTTCTCATCTTTCATATTTGGCACATAGCATCGTGTTCAGGTCCTCTACAAAAGTTATATAAATTATGCGCCTGGGGTCAAAATTGGCCTTGCCCCAGGGGTGGGCAGTTTTCAATAGAAACAAATAGTGAAATCTTTGAAAATCTTCTCCTCTGAAACTGGAAGGCTCTCAGCTTTCATATTTAGCAGAGAGCATCATGTTCAGGTCCTCTGCAAAAGTTATATAAATTACGGCCCTGGGGTCAAAATTGGCCCGCCCCAGGGGTGGGCAGTTTTCAATAGAAACAAATAGTGAAATCTTTGAAAATCTTCTCCTCTGAAGCTGGAAGGCGCTCAGCTTTCATAATTGGCACAGAACATCATGTTCATGTCCTCTACAAAAGTTATATAAATTATGCCCCTGGGGTCAAAATTGGCCCCGCCCCAGGGGTGGGCAGTTTTCAAAAGAAACATATTGTAAACCTTTAAAAAATCTTCTCCTTTGAAACCAGAATGTTCCCAGCTTTCATATTTGGCACATAGCATCATGTTCTGGTCCTCTACAAAAGTTATATAAATTATGCCCCTGGGGTCAAAATTAGCCCCGCCCCAGGGGTGGGTAGTTTTCAAAAGAAACAAATAGTGAAATCTTTGAAAATCTCCTCTGAAGCTGGAAGGCTCTCAGCTTTCATATTTGGCACAGAGCATTATGTTCAGGTCCTCTACAAAAGTTATATAAATTATGGCCCTTTGGTCAAAATTGGCCCCGCCCCAGGGGTGGGCAGTTTTCAACATAAACAAATAGTGAAAGTTTTGAAAATCTTCTTCTTTCAATCTGCAAAGTTCTCAGCTTTCATGTTTGGCGAAGAGCATCATGTATAGGTCCTCTACAAAAGTTATCTGAATTATGGCCCTGGGGTCAAAATTGGCCCTGCCCCAATGGTGGGTAGTTTTCAGTAGAAACATACAGAGAAAACTTTGAAAATCTTCTCCTCTGAAACTGAGAAGTTCTCAGCTTTCATATTTGGCACATAGCATCATGTTAAGTTCCTCTACAAAAGTTATATAAATTATGGCCCTGGGGTCAAAATTGGCCCCGCCCAAGGAGTGGGAAGTTTTCAATTGAAACAAATAGTGAAATCTTTGAAAATTTTCTCTTCTGAATCTGGAAGGCGCTCGGCTTTCATATTTGGCACAGAGCATTATATACAGGTCCTCTACAAAAGTTATATTAATTATGGCCCTGGGGTCAAAATTGTCCCCGCCCCAGGGGTGGGCAGTTTTCAATGGAAACAAATAGTGAAAATTTTGAAAATCTTTTTCTCTGAATCTGGAAAGTTCTTAGCTTTCATATTTGGCGCATAGCATTATGTATAGGTCCTCTACAAAAGTTATATGAATTATGGGCCTGGGGTCAAAATTGGCTCGCCCCAGGGAAGGGTAGTTTTAAGTAGAAACATATAGAGAAAACTTTGAAAATCTTCTCCTGAAACTGGAAGGTTCTCAGTTTCATATTTGGCACATAGCACCATGTTAAGTTTCTCTACAAAAGTTATATAAATTATGGCCCTGGGGTCAAAATTGGCCCCGCCCAGGGGTGGGCAGTTTTCAAAAGAAACAAATAGTGAAAACTTTGAAAATCTTCTTTTCTGAAACTGGAAGATGCGCAGCTTTCATATTTGGCACAGAGCATCATGTTCAGGTCCTCTACAATAGTTATATTGAATATGGCCCTGGGGTCAAAATTGTCCCCGCCCCAGGGGTGGGCAGTTTTCAATGGAAACAGATAGTGAAAATTTTGAAAATCTTTTTCTCTGAATCTGGAAAGTTCTTTGCTTTCATATTTGGCGCATAGCATCATGTATAGGTCCTTTAAAAAAGTTATATGAATTATGGGCCTGGGGTCAAAATTGGCCCCGCCACAGGGGTGGGTAGTTTTCAGTAGAAACATGTAGAGAAAACTTTGAAAATCTTCTCCTCTGAAACTGAAAGGTTCTCATCTTTCATATTTAGCTCAGAGCATCATGTTCAAGTCCTCTACAAAAGTTATATAAATTATGCCCCTGGGGTCAAAATTGGCCCGCCCCAGGGCCGGCTAGTTTTCTATAGAAACATATAGTGAAAGCTTTGAAAATCTTCTTCTCTGATTGTCTGGTTAGCGCTTCAGGGCCATTCTGGCCCTCTTGTTGATAGTGTCGGTGTCTCATGGCAAAATTCAGGCTTTTTAGCTCACCAGAGCACTTTTGTGCTCAGGGTGAGCTTTTGTGATCACTTGATTTCCGTCGTCGTCCGTCGTCGGGCGTCAACAATTTGAACCTTTAAAAATCTTCTCCTCTGAATCTACAGGGTTCTCAGCTTTCATCTTTGGTACATAGCATCATCTTTGGGTCCTCTACAAAAGTTATATAAATTTTGCCCCTGGGGTCAAAATTGGCCCCGCCCCAGGGGTGCCTTGTTTTCTATTGAAATATATAGTAAAACTTTGAAAATCTTCTTCTCTGAATCTACAGCGTTCTCCGCTTTCATATTTGGCACATAGCATCATGTTCAGGTCCTCTACAAAAGTTATATAAATTATGCCCCTGGGGTCAAAATTGGCCCCGCCCCAGGGGTAGCCAGTTTTGAATAGAAACATATAGTGACAACTTTGAAAATATTTTCTTCTGAATCTACAGGGTTCTTAGCTTTCATATTTGGCACATAGGATCATATACAGGTCCTCTACAAAAGTTATATAAATTATGCCCCAGGGGTCAAAATTGGCCCCGCCCCAGGGGTAGCCATGTCTCAATAGAAACATACAGTGACAACTTTGAAAATATTTTCTTCTGAATCTACAGGGTTCTCAGCTTTCATATTTGGCACATAGCATCATGTTCAGGTCCTCTACAAAAGTTATATAAATTATGCCCCTGGGGTCAAAATTGGCCCCGCCCCAGGGGTGGTCAGTTTTCAATAGAAACATATAGTGAAACTTTGAAAATCTTCTCCTCTGAAACTGGAAGGTTCTCATCATTCATATTTGGCACATAGCATCATGTTCAGGTCCTCTACAAAAGTTATATAAATTATGCCCCTTGGGTCAAAATTGACCCCGCCCCAGGGGTGGCCAGTTTTCAATAGAAACATATAGTGAAACTTTGAAAATCTTCTCTAAATCTACAGGGTTCTTGGCTTTCATATTTCATTTTGGCACATAGGATCATATACAGGTCCTCTACAAAAGTTATATAAATTATGCCCCAGGGGTCAAAATTGGCCCCGCCCCAGGGGTAGCCATGTCTCAATAGAAACATATAGTGACAACTTTGAAAATCTTCTCCTCAGAAACTGAAAGGTTCTCAGCTTTCATATTTGACACATAACATCATGTTCAGGTCCTCTACAAGAGTTATATAAATTATGCCCCCGGGGTCAAAATTGGCCCCGCCCCAGGGGTAGCCAGTTCGCAATAGAAACATATAGTGTTAAATTTGAAAATATTTTCCTCAGAAACTGGAACGTTCTCAGCTTTCAAATTTGGCACATAGCATCATGTTCAGGTCCTCTACAAAAGTATAAATTATGCCCCTTGGATCAAAATTGGCCCGCCCCAGGGGTGGCTAGTTTTCTCTAGAAACCTATAGTGAAAACTTTGAACATCTTCTCCTCTGATTGCCTGGTGAGCTATGTCAGGGCCATTCTGGCCCTCTTGATTTTAAACTTGACCGTTTTTATTGGGACTGGTAAACCACGACGATTTAGACGAACTGTTCCGCATGAGTAGGTTTTTTTTCTCAACAAGTACTCTACAGTAGCTGCACTGAAGTAAAAAAAATTATCAAAATAAACATGGTGCCCCTTGCCATAGTAGGGTTCAACAAGTTTGGTTACCACTCTGGTGCCTAGGGGTAGATTGTTTACCTGCTAAACTTCTTTACCTGTATAAATGTTGAAGTCAATAAGGTAGAATGATTCTGAATCGGCCAGCACCCAAGCTTTGATGCCCCATTTGGAAGGCTTAGATGGAACATATTGGAGGAAGGAGCACCTACCCTTGAATTTAACCATAGCTTCATCTACTGCTAAGTTTTTGAGAGGTTTGTAGTGAGCCGGAAACTTTGTTTTTGCATTATCTAAAATAGGTCGAACCTTATGGAGCTTGTCATGGTCCTGGTGATCACAGGGTGGGTTTGTGGTGGAGTCATTCAAATGTAGGGCTCTCGTAAGTTGTTCATAAAGGTTGACAGTAATGATTTTAGCAATCAAATTTTGCCTAAGCTCTGGTTTCTTGCTCCAATAGTGTCTATAGCCTGGCAGTTGAACGACACCCATGAAGAGTAGAATACCGATGAACGCCTTCACTTCCTCAATTGACGTTGGCTTCCAACCTTACGAATGGCCGCAAATCTAGTTAGTGAATTTCTTCAATTCATTCATTATCACTGAAATCTTCTTCAGACGAAGATGACAAACCTAAATCTGACAATTCACTGAAGTCCCGACAATTCCGAAGTGTGAACACTTGAAAGGGAAATATCACTCTGATCATCTGTGCCTAAGCCTTGTTCTTTATTACGCACTAACTGATTGATAATGTCGCCGAAAACAGACCCTTCTGAGTCACTGTCCGCCATTTTTATGCCCCCATTGACGATAGTCGGGGGCATATTGTTTTTGCCCAGTCTGTCTGTCTGTCTGTCTGTTTGTCCGTTTGTCTGTTTGTCTGTTTGTTTGTCAGCAACTTTAACATTGGTCATAACTTTTGAGCCAGTATAGATAGAGACTTGATATTTGGCATACATATGTATCTCATAAAGCCGCACATTTTGAGGGGTGCCGTGTCAAGGTCAAGGTCATCCTTCAAGGTCAGAGGTCAAATATATGGGTCAAATCGCCAACTTTAACATTGGCCATAACTTTTGGACCAGTAGAGACAGAGACTTGATATTTGGCATGCTTGTGTATCTCATGAGACTGCACATTTTGAAGGGTGACATGTCAAGGTCAAGGTCATCCTTCAAGGTCAGAGGTCAAATATATGAGGGCATAGTGTTTCACAAACACATCTTGTTTTTCATTAAAAATCGTTCAAAATCTCAAACTATTTTATTCACTTTTCTTCAATAAAAAATATGACATGCTTTCATTACAGTGCTCCCTCCGAACAACGACACTTTACGGAAACACATAAAAGTGCTGTTGTGCGGAGGGTGTTGTTGTTGGGAGGGAACACCACACAGACGTATTTTGTATGTATGCGTTGATGATTTAATAAATAGGTAGATAAATAGACTGATTAACAGACAGACAGACCTGTTTAAAATGCACAACAAAATGTTTCCCTACGTCCACGAATAGCAATCCGCAAGTTGAAAAATGAACGTGTGCGATTAGGTCCACCAGGAGTAGAATTGTTCGGAAGAACATGTTCTATTTTATTCACCGTTTTCTTCTGAGAAAACTAGAGGAAAACGGAATAAAAATCATTACGCATTTATGTTCAAATTTGACAAGAGTACTGTTGCCTTGAAGAATTTTTAGTTTCTAAGTTCAGTTTATGACCGAACTCGGTTGAAATTCATTTCTGTCACACGATCTTTTTCTAGAAGCGACAAATCGAACGCGCCTATGGTTATCGTTGGAACAAGGGAGAAATAAACTAATTTAACGACAATATTTCTTTTACTTTATAAATATAGAAAACATGTTTCTCAATTGAAATTCAGTATTCTCTTAATCAGTCATACACAACAGCATATAGGTGTCAGTGTGTCATTATGGATTTACACACGAATTGTCGCTCGAGTCGCACAACGGATTAGCTATGGTTGACTGAATTATTGCTCGGAGCTAGTAAGGTAACAGGCGGCCGTTAATTACATAAAGATTAGTGTCATTCGGACCAATCATCTTTCACATGCTTGGTTGCTTTTGTTCAGTGTTCAGAAAATTACGTTCAGCTGAAGTACCGTTGAAGGGAGGTAAATGTTACCGTCAGGCTACAAATATACATGTCGTTAGCCGTTGTAGAGAGGTATCGTTCGCGGGAGGGAGTTTTACTTGAAAATCCTTCGGGGGAATACACGTTGTCGCTATGGGGAGGGAATCGTTGTTGAGAGGTGACGTTAATGGAGGGAGCACTGTATTTTTGGAAAATGAGCAAGGGAAGTCACTCTGCGACGATTTCCTGTTGTGTACTTAATTTGGTTTCACCACTGAAGAGCTACTTCCTTCATCACGCGTGGGTAGCAACCGGCGTGTTATTCAAGCGGTTTCAAGCGGTATATGAAGCTTATAAGGGAGCGTACCGAAGCGGTACATGACATTAAGAGTTAAACATAGTTTATAAAGTCTTTTGTCCACTCAATAACTTGGCAACTATTGGGTGTGCTGTCTTCATACTTAAGTTAAGTAAGGTTGGTCATGGCCAGTAGATTACCCCTTTTGATTTTGAGGTCAGTCGTTCAAAAGTCAAGGTCACAATGACAAGTATTAGGTGTGCTATCTTCATACTTATTACAAAGTTTGGTCATGGCTAGTAGATGACCCCTATCGATTTTGACTCCCAAGGCATTTAGATCTGATGTTCAAAGTTGAACATTTTCTCTATCAAATGCCTGGGAATTTGCATGGGTATATCATTAACAAAACAAAAGTCGTGGTAGGCTGTCTTGACATAGAATGACGTCATATTGTTCTTATACAACATGTCAACTAGTGTAATCACTCCACCATGCTTTATTATTAGCATTTGGTCACAAGTATCACTGTGATAATAAATATCCACTATATTGTAATTGAATGTAGTTCTATGATACGGAGTAATGCCGTTCTCATTGTCTATATGACAAAAGTTATAACTGTTGAAAGTTATCTGAAATAATAAAGAAAAACACACAAAACATCATTTGTTTAATAAAAATCAGAATCATCACTAAACAGCACTATGGGAGGTGAGTTTGACTCGTATAGACAACCGCCGTGCTCCATATGGGCCTGTTGACCTGGCGCATCAAATTCACACCCCATAGAATGATCTAATGGATTGTTCAAATTATGACCCCTGAGCAAAAAATGGCTCCGCCCATGGGCTTATCAGTTTTTCATAGGAAAATCTTTAAAAATCTTCTCTGAAAGTGTAAGGCCTAGACCATTGATATTTGGTATGTAGCATGATCTTATGGTCCTCTACAAAGATTGTTCAAATTATGACCCCCGGGCCAAAAATGGCCCCGCCCAAGGGCTTATCAGTTTTTCATAGGAAAATCTTTAAAAATCTACTGAAACTGTAAGGCCTAGACCTTTAATGTTTGGTATGTAACATGATCTAATGGTGTCCTACAAATATGTAGCTTTGGCTTGTGGTCCTCTGCCAATAATTTTCAACTTGTGACCCTGACCACTGGGCCAAACTTGGCCCTGCCTCAGGGCTTATCAGTTTTTTATGGGAAAATATAAAATATTTTTCTCTGAGAAACCATAAGGCTTAGACCTTTAATTAATGGCATACTGCTTTGCCTTGTGGTTCTCTGCCAAGTTTGTACAAATGATTTCTTGTGGTAAAAAATGGCTCCACCACTGGGGTTATCTAATGTGAGCGCTTCAGGGCCTCATGGCCCTCTTGTTATCACAATGATTTCAACACACAATTCTAAAATTTTCCTTGTTTCAAATAAATGCTCCTTTTCAGTAGATTTATTCAAAGAGTCTGGTTCTAAAAATAGCATGTGAGTGAATGGGTTAAGGAAATATTAAACCTCAGTTGTGCGAGGACATAAAAATTGGGGGAGGGGGGGGGGGGGGGGACTAGGAAACACTGCAAAAATTTGACAACACATAAATGGAAAAGTAGTAAAGTCAAGCAGGCAAAGCCACATGCAAGACGCAACCACCACCAAAACACCGATAGACAGCATGACACACACACACACAACCACACACCCAAACGCACACACACACACACACACGAAATGAACACAGAAAACACCAAAAGAGACACAAGAACCAGGGACAAACGTTCCACAACATGAACAAACCACAAGCACAAAGACACAAGGCAAACAAAAGGAAGGGTGACAAAGAGAGTACCGCCTTGGCACGGTCAGCAGCAAAAACACCACTGGGGGTTTAAACCGGTTTACGGACGTCATAACCTCGCACTTCTCTCAAAGTCACCCTTGCTTTACAAATATTGTAAATAAATTATCCCCGCTGGACTTACCCACAACATAGACGACGGTGAACACAGGACAACATGTAAAACATAGCATAATAACTGTGACAATCCGTCAAATATGTACTCAATGACTTTGCTGAAGTCAGAGCACCTGCAAGTAAGTCTAATCACTATGTCCACCAACTATTGAATCACTTGAATCGCTGCGGAGGTCGTAGCACACTAATAACTGGCATGCGCAAAACTGGCACAGGCGGTGAAGGCATTTTCTTTTATTGAATCACTTGCGTTTCAGTTTTATTATCATATTACTCATTTTCTTTTTAATGTTTATAGCTTTCGGGCATGCACATGTCTTCTATTGTTGCCATTGCATTCTTTATTTCCTTTGTATTTGGGCATTTTAGATGTTGGAAGTTGGAGTGAAACAAAATGTCTAGTTACTTTCTTCTTCAGGTGTCCTTTTTAGCTCACCAGAGCACAAAGTGCTCAGGGTGAGCTTTTGTGATCGCCAGATGTCCGTCGTCCGTCGTGGTGCGGTGTGCGTCGTCCGTCGTCGGGCGTCAACAATTTGAACCTTTAAAAATCTTCTCCTCTGAATCTACAGGGTTCTCAGCTTTCATCTTTGGTACATAGCATCACCTATAGGTCCTCTACAAAAGTTATATAAATTATGGCCCTGGGGTCAAAATTGGCCCCGCCCCAGGGGTGGGAAGTTTTCAATAGAAACATATAGTAAAACTAAAGTAAAAAAAAAGGTTATTAGCTTTCATATTTGGCACATAGCATCGTGTTCAGGTCCTCTACAAAAGTTATATAAATTATGACCCTGGGGTGAAAATTGGCCCCGCCCCAGGGGTGGGTAGTTTTCAATAGAACAAATAATGAAATCTTTGAAAATCTTCTCCTCTGAAACTGAAAGGCTTTCATATTTGGCACAGAGCAGCATATTCAGGTCCTCTACAAAAGATATATAAATTAAGGCCCTGGGGTCAAAATTGCCCCCGCCCCAGGGGTGGGCAGTTTCCAATAGAAATATATAGTGAAAACTTTGAAAATCTTCTCCTCTGAAACTAGAAGGTTCTCAGCTTTCATATTTGGCACATAGCATCATGTTCAGGTCCTCTACAAAAGTTATATAAATTATGCCCCTGGGGTCAAAATTGGCCCCGCCCCAGGGATGGGCAGTTTTCAATAGAAACAAATAGTGAAATCTTTGAAAATCTTCTCCTCTGAAACTGGAAGGCGCTCAGCTTTCATATTTGGCACAGAGCATCATGTTCAGGTCCTCTACAAAAGTTATATTAATTATTGCCCTGGGGTCAAAATTATCCCCGCCCCAGGGGTGGGCAGTTTTCAATGGAAACAAAAAGTGAAAACTTTGAAAATCTTTTTCTCTGAATCTGGAAAGTTCTCAGCTTTCATATTTGGCACATAGCATCATGTATAGGTCCTCTACAAAAGTTATATGAATTATGGCCCTGGGGTCAAAATTGGCCCCGCCCCAGGGGTGGGTAGTTTTCAGCAGAAACATATAGAGAAAACTTTGAGTATCTTCTCCTCTGAAACTGAAAGGTTCTCAGCTTTAATATTTGGCTCATAGCATCATGTTCAAGTCCTCTACAAAAGTTATATAAATTATGCCCCAGTGGTCAAAATTGGCCTGCCCCAGGGGTGAGCAGTTTCCAATAGAAATATATAGTGAAAACTTTGAAAATCTTCTCCTCTGATTGTCTGGTGAGCGCTTCAGGGCCATTCTGGCCCTCTTGTTTGGTGAACTGGGGCTGATATTTTATGTCTTGAAGCCACTCCTGCATGTATGCAAAAAGAAAAAAAGCTAATGATATCTGCTTGTTGATTAACCTTCTGAGTCATCTGAGTCAAGCTAAATACCCTGGTTGGTGATAGGAAAATAAAGGTGACAATCTGCAAAGGTCACAATCAACATTTATTGCCTTGCTTTACATTTAATAGGTGATAGATGTAACACCTGGAGCAAGGTTCAGAGTTAACAATCAACATTTATTTGCTTGGTCCATCCCACTTAAACTTCCTCTGGATAATACAACACCTGAAGCAAGGTTCATGTGTGATCTCACTTATGCTGCGGAGGTTGTAACACACTAATAACTGGCATGCGCAAAACTGGCACAGGCGGTGAAGGCATTTTCTTTTATTGAATCACTTGCGTTTCAGTTTTATTATCATATTTCTCATTTTCTTTTTATTGTTTATAGCTTTTGGGAATGCACATGTCTTCCATTGTTGCCATTGCATTCTTTATTTCCTTTGTGTTTGGGCATTTTTGGTTGGAAGTTGGAGCGAAACAAAATGTCTAGTTATTTTCTTCTTCAGGTGTCCATTTTTAGCTCACCAGAGCACAAAGTGCTCAGGGTGAGCTTTTGTGATCGCCTGATGTCCGTCGTCCGTCGGCGTGCGTCGTGCGTAGTGCGTCGTCCGTCGTTCGTCGTCAACAATTGGAACCTTTAAAGTTCTTCTCCTCTGAATCTACAGGGGTCTCAGCTTCCATCTTTGGCACATAGCATCATCTGTAGGTCCTCTACAAAAGTTATATAAATTATACCCCTGGGGTCAAAATTGGCCCTGCCCCAGGGGTTTTCAGTTTTCAATAGAAACATATAGTGAAAACTTTGAGCATCATCTCCTCTAAAACTAGAAGGTCCCCAGCTTTCATATTTGGCACATAGCTTCAACTTCAGGACTTCTACAAAAGTTATATAAATTATGCTCCTGTGGTCAAAATTGGCTACACCCACGGGTGGCAAGTTTTCTAGCAAACTTGAAGCTGACTGCACTTTTAAGCATCTTATCTTTACTCAGTCTCATAAACAGGTCATCAGGTCAAGCAATAGAGATGGGGATGACCAGTGGCTATTTTTAGTACACCTGTATTGCTGGTAGTGGCTGTAGTAACCCTTTGCCTGTACTGTGTTTATTATTAATTTGAATGCCTATTGCATATTCATGAGCAAAATAAAGTATGGAAGGTGAAACATTGTAGCCATTTTTTTTCCCAAATTTCACAACCTACTGAATATTCATAGACAAAATAGTTATAATGGAATATAGTAGGTAGAACATTGTAGCCATTTTAGAAACTAAAGGAAGATCTGTCAAATTCCATTAACAAACAGAGCAGACCCTGATCAGATGGCTCCTATAGGAGGCATCTGATCTGGTCTACTGATTTTTCAAATGTGTGAAAACACGTTTATATGAGGGAAGGGTTAATTAATAATAGTGATTAATTGGCATTATGACATTATTACAACCTGCCCTGCAGTTCAGAAGAAGGGTAAATCATGTAAAGGCTCCAGAATGCCAAATTAAAGATTTTAAATAAATTATGAAATAATTTTTAACATGAAATTGTATTACTTGAAAATATTAAGTTCAGTGAACTTATGAATATGAAATTATTATGTAATAATTTATAATAATATTCAAATGCAAAAAATCAGTTTGGAATGCTAGGGTACACATACCTTTTCAGAGGAACAGTACCGGTAATGTTGATTATTTGAGAGGTCAGTTGATCGTCTTTAGTCAGAACTTTGTATGGCCTTGCATAATTAAAATTCCCTGGTTAATACATATCAATCTTACAATTAACTTTCTTGTACAAACCACATATTATGAAGTTACATATGTGTCAGATCAAATCCAAACTGTGTGCTAATTTCAGTCAAAATATGCGCAGCAGTAATAGGGTTTCTGTCATCTGTAATTTGTTTGTCTGAAAAATTAACACTTTCAATGGCCCTCTTGTCTATAGAAACGTATAGTGAAAACTTTGAAAATCTTCTTTTCTGAATCTACAGGGTTCTCAGCTTTCATATTTGGCTCATAGCACCATTTTCCGATCCTCTACAAAAGTTATATAAATTATGCCCCTGTTGTCAATATAGGCCCCACCCCAGGGGTGGTCAGTTTTCAATAGAAACAATTTTAATGTGCAAACTTTGAAAATCTTCTCCTTTGAAACTGGAATGTTCTCAGATTTCATATTTGGCACATAGCTTCATATTTAGGTCATCTACAAAAGTTATATTTTGTGTCCCTGGTGTCAAAATTGGCACCGCCCCAGAGACGGTCACTTTTCAATAGAAACATATCTGATTGTCTGGTGAGCGATGTCAGGGCCATTCTGGCCCTCTTGTTGTTGAACTGGGTCTGATATTTTATGTCTTGAAGCCACTACTGCATGTATGCAAAAAGAAAAAAAGCTAATGATATCCGCTTGTTGATTAACCTTCTGAGCCATCTGAGTCAATCTAAATACCCTGGTTGGTGATAGGAAAATAAAGGTGACAATCTGCAAAGGTCACAATCAACATTTATTGCCTTGCTTTACATTTAATAGGTGATAGATGTAACACCTGGAGCAAGGTTCAAAGTTCAAAATCAACATTTATTTGCTTGGTCCATCCTACTTAAACTTCCTCTGGATAATACAACACCTGAAGCAAGGTTCATGTGTGATCTCACTTATGCTGCGGAGGTTGTAACACACTAATAACTGGCATGCGCAAAACTGGCACAGGCGGTGAAGGCATTTTCTTTTATTGAATCACTTGCGTTTCAGTTTTATTATCATATTACTCATTTTCTTTTTAATGTTCATAGCGTTCGGGCATGCACATGTCTTCTATTGTTGCCATTGCATTATTTATTCTCTGTGTTTGGGCATTTTAGATGTTGGAAGTTGGAGCGAAACAAAATGTCTAGTTATTTTCTTCTTCAGGTGTCCATTTTTGGTGAACTGAGGCTGATATTTTATGTCTTGAAGCCACTCCTGCATGTATGCAAAAAGAAAAAAGCTAATGATATCCGCTTGTTGATTAACCTTCTGAGTCATCTGAGTCAAACTAAATACCCTGGTTGTTGATAGGAAAATAAAGGTGACAATCTGCAAAGGTCACAATCAACATTTATTGCCTTGCTTTACATTTAATAGGTGATAGATGTAACACCTGGAGCAAGGTTCAGAGTTTACAATCAACATTTATTTGCTTGGTCCATCCCACTTAAACTTCCTCTGGATAATACAACACCTGAAGCAAGGTTCATGTGTGATCTCACTTATGCTGCGGAGGTTGTAACACACTAATAACTGGCATGCGCAAAACTGGCACAGGCAGTGAAGGCATTTTCTTTTATTGAATCACTTGCGTTTCAGTTTTATTATCATATTACTCATTTTCTTTTTAATGTTTAAAGCTTTTGGGAATGCACATGTCTTCCATTGTTGCCATTGCATTCTTTATTTCCTTTGTGTTTGGGCATTTTAGATGTTGGAAGTTGGAGCGAAACAAAATGTCTAGTTATTTTCTTCTTCAGGTGTCCATTTTTGTTGAACTGGGTCTGATATTTTATGTCTTGAAGCCACTCCTGCATGTATGCAAAAAGAAAAAAAGCTAATGATATCCGCTTGTTGATCAACCTTCTGAGTCATCTGAGTCAAGCTAAATACCCTGGTTGGTGATAGGAAAATAAAGGTGACAATCTGCAAAGGTCACAATCAACATTTATTGCCTTGCTTTACATTTAATAGGTGATAGATGTAACACCTGGAGCAAGGTTCAAAGTTCAAAATCAACATTTATTTGCTTGGTCCATCCTACTTAAACTTCCTCTGGATAATACAACACCTGAAGCAAGGTTCAAGTGTGATCTCACTTATGCTGCTGAGGTTGTAACACACTAATAACTGGCATGCGCAAAACTGGCACAGGCAGTGAAGGCATTTTTTTTTATTGAATCACTTGCGTTTCAGTTTTATTATCATATTACTCATTTTCTTTTTAATGTTTATAGCGTTCGGGCATGCACATGTCTTCTATTGTTGCCATTGCATTGTTTATTTCCTTTGTGTTTGGGCATTTTTGGTTGGAAGTTGGAGCGAAACAAAATGTCTAGTTATTTTCTTCTTCATGTGTCCTTTTTAGCTCACCAGAGCACAAAGTGCTCAGGGTGAGCTTTTGTGATTGCCTGATGTCCGTCGGCGTGCGTCGTCCGTCGTGCGGTGTGCGTCGTCCATCGTCAGTCGTCAACAATTTGAACCTTTAAAAGTCTTCTCCTCTGAATCTACAGGGTTCTCAGCTTTCATCTTTGGCACATAGCATCACCTATAGGTCCTCTACAAAAGTTATATAAATTATGTCCCTGGAGTCGAAATTGGCCCCGCTACGGTCCCAGGGGTGGCCAGTTTTCTCTAGCTGACTGTTGTTTTCTGTACAAGTAGCAGAATGCTGGGCTCACTTAGGTTATGCATGGGGAAAACTTCAAAAAAATTCTCGTCAAAAACTACATGTCACAGAGCTTAGACATTTGGTGTGTAGATTAACTTAGTAGACCTTATTGACAGTGGTTAATATCATAGTTCTGAGGTTAAAATTGGCCATGCCCTGTTGGTTATACTTTAAAATTGACTTACACTATAAAGGTTCCTCTGAGCTAGCACTCCATCTGTTATGCAATCACTTGAGAGGGCAAGTTCCTGGTCAAAACTCTATGAAGTTGTCTGCTTCAGAATTAGTGTCTGTTTGTTCACTGTTTTTAACCCATTCCCTCATAGGCTATTTTTAGATCCTGTTTCTTTGAAAATTTCAGAATTGTGTAGATTTGAAGCCGTTGTGATAAATAGAGCTGCAAAAGTTGTTTCCTTCCATATCTTTTAAAAAACAAATGTCATAGTGAAAGACAGTTTGGACCCTGATGAGATGCCAAGTTACTTTGTATCTCATCTTGATCCAGACTTGATCCAGACTGTTTGCAAAGGTTATTATAAATGCAAAAAAAAAACCCAAAGCAAGTAGCTTGTGTAATATTAGCAGGCTTAAGGTATAGGACCTTTGAAGAGTGAGTGATCAGTCATAAGCATATTGACTAGGGATAATTGCAGATCACTTATGCATATGGATGGGTTTTCTTGGTTCACTAAACTTGTATATAATCAGGGCTAAATGCTAGCTAATCCAAACCTAAATCGCAAGCTCATTAAAAAAAAATGGCTAGGATTAAGTTTGCAACAAGCTTGCAGTGGCAAGCCAATTAAGGGAGACAGGCAGATCTCTAGTTAAACATTTACTGGTGTCTATTTTTAGCATACATTTAAAGGTAGGTTATCTCCCTTTTAGATAACAACTGGATTGCCTCCTTTGTTGTTAGTAGATCTGCAGTAATATTGCAGACCCAAACAAAGAAAATTGTTATAGTTAGATGTCACCTGTTGCACATTAATTAGGACAATTAACCCTTTACTCCATTAATAGGCCTTTCTACACCTTTGCAAACAGAGTAGACCCTGATTAGATGGCTTATGTAGTAGCCATCTGTTCAATCTGCTGTTTGCTTATGATATGATATAGTGCAAATTGCATTACATTATTTTCACTTTGTGTACAATATACTTATAATATGTTTACTAACCCTTTCCCTCATGTTAACACCTTTTCACACATTTGCAAACAGAGCAGACCCAGATCAGATGGCTCCTATAGCAGCTGTCTGATCAGGGTCCGCTCTGTTTGTTAATGGAATATTAAAGATGTTTCTTTACTTTCTAAAATGGCTACACCGTCCCACCTTCCATATTTCATTATAACTATTTTGTCCATGAATATTCAGTAGATAGTTAAATTTTGAATAAACATAGAACAGGGGAAGGGTTGAAAATAAATTAAGATATGAATAATAATAACTCATGAAGGTGTTATGAAAATATCTGAAATTTTGAATATCATAAGTACATGTATAGATTAATTTATTCTTTCTGAAATTCAACCAATTTGCCCAGGGAGAGGGTTTACATACTTTTGTACATGCCCTTCTTTAGATTGACATTGTAATATGTTTTCATTTTCTTAAAAAAAATTCATGTGAGGTCCTCTACAAAAGTTACATAAATTATGCCCCTTGGGTCAAAATTTGCCCGCCCCAGGGCCGGGTAGTTTTCTATAGAAACACATAGTGAAAACTTTGAAAATCTTCTCCTCTGATTGTCTAGTGAGCGATGTCAGGGCCTTTCAGGCCCTCTTGTTCGTTTCAGAGTTATGGCCCTTGTCCTTAAAAAATAATGCAAATACATGTTAATAGTTTGTCCGCTGTTTTCTGGGAAAACTGTTTGAAACTTCACACACATGTTTAATGCATCAAGACCTGAAGCTGAGTCAATTCTGAGGTTCATTTGATTTGTTGTTTCAGAGTTATAGCCCTTGCACTTAAAAAAAATAATGCAAATCTATGCAAATATGAGGATGGCCATAACTTTTTCATTTGAAATGATATTTACTTCAATTTTTAGCTCACCAGAGCACAAAGTGCTCAGGGTGAGCTTTTGTGATCGCCTGATGTCCGTCGTCGTCCGTCGTCCCGCGTCAACAATTTAAACTTTAAAAGTCTTCTCCTCTGAATCTACAGGGTTCCCAGCTTTCATCTTTGGCACATAGCATCACCTATAGGTCCTTTACAAAAGTTATATAAATAATGCCCCTGGGGTCAAAATTGGCCCCGCCACAGGAGTGGCCAGTTTTTTCTAGCTGACTGTTGTTTTCTGTACAAGTAGCAGAATGCTGGGCTCACTTAGGTTAGGCATGGGGAAAACTTCAAAAATCTTTTTGTCAAAAACTACATGTCACAGAGCTTAGATATTTGGTGTATAGATTTACTTAGTATTCCTTATTGACATTGGTAAATATCATAGTTCTGAGGTTAAAATTGGCCCTGCCCTGTTGGTTATACTTTAAAATATTATTTTACACTATAAAGGTTCCTCTGAACTAGAGGGATTGAGGTCACTCCATCTGTGTTGCATAATCACTGAATAGGTCAAGTTCCTGGTCAAAACTCTATCAAGTTGTCTGCTTCAGAATTAGTGTCTGTTTGTTCACACTGTTTTTAACCCATTCCCTCATAGGATATTTTCAGAATCTGCCTCTTGAAAAATTTCAGAATTGTGTAGATTTGAAACCATTGTGATAAATAGAGCATTTACTCCTATGGAGAAAATGCTCTATTTATCACAATGGTTTCATAAAGTGACTATTTTACCTCTTTGAATAAATCTACTGATAAGGAGCATTAATTAGAGAAAAGGGAAATTACAGATTTGTGTAGATTTGAAACCATGGTGATAAATAGAGCATTTACGCCTATGGAGCAAATGCTCTATTTATCACAAAGGCTTTTTTCAGATCCTACCTCTTTGAATAAATCTACTGATAAGGAGCATTAATTATAGAAAAGGAAAATTTCAGAATTGTGTAGATTTGACACCATTGTGACAAATAGAACATTTTGCTCTATTTATCACAATGGTTTGGCAAATGCTCTATTTCTCACAAAGGCTTTTTTCAGATCCTACCTCTTTGAATAAATCTACTGATAAGGAAAATTATAGATTTCAAACCATTGTGATAAATAGAGCATTTGCTCTATAGGAGTAAATTAACTCATATACAAACCACATATAAAGTTACATACCGGTCTGTGTCAGATCAGAATCCAAACTGTGTGCTAATTTTGGTCAAGTCATGCTAAGCAGTGATAGGGTTGTCATCTGTTAGAAATGTTGTCTGCTTATTCAAAGAGGTAAATCTGGGTCTACTCTTATTTGCAAATGTGTGAAAACATGTTTATATGAGGAAAAGGGTTAATTAGGAGAAAAGGAAAATTTCAGAATTGTTTAGATTTGAAACCATTGTGATAAATAGTGCATTTATTCCTATGGAGCAAATGCTCTATTTATCACAAAGGCAAATGCTCTATTTATCACAATGGTTTCATAAAGTGACTATTATACCTCTTTGAATAAATACCTCTTTGAATAAATCTACTGATAATGAGCATTAATTAGAGAAAAGGAAAATTTCAGAATTGTGTAGATTTGAAACCATTGTGATAAATAGAGCATTTACTCCTATGGAGCAAATGCTCTATTTATCACAAAGGCTTTTTTCAGATCCTACCGCTTTGAATAAATCTACTGATAATTAAGGAGCATTAATTATAGAAAAGGAAAATTTCATAATTGTGTAGATTTGAAACTTTTGTGATAAATAGAACATTTACTCCTATGGAGCTTTTGCTCTATTTATCACAATGGTTAGCAAATGCTCTATTTATCACAAAGGCTTTTTTCAGATCCTACCTCTTTGAATAAATCTACTGATAAGGAGCATTAATTAGAGAAGATGAAAATTTCAGAATTGTGTAGATTTCAAACCATTGTGATAAATAGAACATTTGCTCCATAGGAGTAAATTAACTCATATACAAACCACATATAAAGTTACATACCGGTATGTGTCAGATCTGAGTTCAAACTGTGTGCTAATTTTGGTTAAGTCCTGCTAAGCTGTGATAGGGTTGTCATATGTTAGAAATGTTGTCTGCTTATTCAAAGAGGTAAATCTGGGTCTACTCTGTTTGCAAATGCGTGAAAACATGTTTATATGAGGAAAAGGGTTAATTAGAGAAAAGGAAAATTTCAGAATTGTGTTGATTTGAAACCATTGTGATAAATAGTGCATTTACTCTTATGGAGCAAATGCTGTATTTATCACTAAGGCAAATGCTCTATTTATCACAATGGTTATTATCACCAGTTATTCTTAACAAGTTTTAATTTTCCATTTCCATAACAATTCCGTTTGTATAAATTGTTGAAATCGCGATTTTTATACAATTTCTGCTTTGAAACAATCATCAGTACTCTAATTCTGAAGGGGTTCGAAACGTTCAGGTGTGAACTGGTTTTGTTACGAAACGTGCTCTACAAGAGTTGTCGTTCGTTTCTAAATACGCAATATATCAAGGAGTTGTTAGGTTATGCGTAGTAATATGTAATGGAAAATGAAACTTTTCCACATATTTTTTGTGCGATATATGCTTTCCAAGTTAACGGTCGGTAAACGTACAGTATTGGACTTAGAAAATATTTATAATAAAGCAAATCATCCCAGAAAGCTTGCCATTATAATTATACAGAGAAAGGGTCAAATAACACCCCACAAAACAGGTGTCCAGTTTTGTTTAGAAACATACATGTAGTTGAAACTTTAAAAATCTTTCCCTCTGGTGAGCGATTTCAGGGCCATCATGGCCCTCTTGTTTGGTGAACTGGGGCTGATATTTTATGTCTTGAAGCCACTCCTGCATGTTTGCAAAAAGAAAAAAAGCTAATGATATCCGCTTGTTGATTAACCTTCTGAGTCATCTGAGTCAAGCTAAATACCCTGGTTGGTGATAGGAAAATAAAGGTGACAATCTGCAAAGGTCACAATCAACATTTATTGCCTTGCTTTACATTTAATAGGTGATAGATGTAACACCTGGAGCAAGGTTCAAAGTTCAAAATCAACATTTATTTGCTTGGTCCATCCTACTTAAACTTCCTCTGGATAATGCAACACCTGAAGCAAGGTTCATGTGTGATCTCACTTATGCTGCGGAGGTTGTAACACACTAATAACTGGCATGCACAAAACTGGCACAGGCGGTGAAGGCATTTTCTGTTATTGAATCACTTGCGTTTCAGTTTTATTATCATATTACTCATTTTTAGCTCACCAGAGCACAAAGTGCTCAAGGTGAGCTTTTGTGATACCCCTGTGTCCGGCGTCCGTCGTCCGTCTGTCCGTCTGTCCGTCTGTCTGTCCGTCTGTCCGTCTGTCCGCACTCACCAATGGGTAGTTGTGTGACTTTTTCTAACTAGTCACACAAGTAAAATCATTAACCTGGCCATCTCTTGTGACATTAACCTGGCCATTTCTTGTGACATTAACCTGGCCAGTTGTGGGACATAGGGTTAGGGTTAGGGTTAGCTTCCAGATCATTCTTTTCCAAAGTTAGAGCCAAAAATAGTTTTTCTTGTGGGACTAGTCCCACAAGAAAAGATCAAAGGAAAAAGTCACACAACTACCCATTTGTTAGTCTGTCCGTCTGTCTGTCCGTCAACAATTTCAAACGACTTCTTCTCTGAAACCGACTGCCCAATTGTAACCAAACTTGGTCAGATACATACTGTGGGTGGGTGCTTCAAAAGTTGTTAAAAGATAGTGGGCGGGGCCATCGGTCTTGTTGCCATGGCAACCGGACACAATATCTAGAAAAATCTTCTTCTCCAGAATGACTTGTTGGATTTGAATATAATTTTTACCAAAATGTTTCTCAGTTGATAGACTTTAAAAGTTGTTAAAAGAATTTTGATCGGGCAAAAAACATGGCCGCCAGAGGGCGTGGTCAATATTTCCATATATGGTAATATGGAATTTTCATAGGAAAATCTTTAAAAATCTTCTTCTCTGAAACTGTAAGGCTTAAACCTTTGATATTAGGTATGTAGCATGATCTTATGGTCCTCTACAAATATTGTTCAAATTATGACCCCTGGGCCAATATGGCCCCGCCCAAGGGCTTATCAGTTTTTCATAGGAAAATCTTTAAAAATCTTCTTCTCTGAAACTGTAAGGCTTAAACCTTTGATATTAGGTATGTAGCATGATCTTATGGTCCTCTACAAAGATTGTTCAAATTATGACCCCCGGGCCAGAAATGGCCCCGCCCAAGGGCTTATCAGTTTTTCATAGGAAAATCTTTAAAAATCTTCTTCTCTGAAACTGTAAGGCTTAAACCTTTGATATTAGGTATGTAGCATGATCTTATGGTCCTCTACAAATATTGTTCAAATTATGACCCCTGGGCCAAATATGGCCCCGCCCAAGGGCTTATCAGTTTTTCATAGGAAAATCTTTAAAAATCTTCTTCTCTGAAACTGTAAGGCTTAAACCTTTGATATTAGGTATGTAGCATGATCTTATGGTCCTCTACAAATATTGTTCAAATTATGACCCCCGGGCCAGAAATGGCCCCGCCCAAGGGCTTATCAGTTTTTCATAGGAAAATCTTTAAAAATCTTCTTCTCTGAAACTGTAAGGCTTAAACCTTTGATATTAGGTATGTAGCATGATCTTATGGTCCTCTACAAATATTGTTCAAATTATGACCCCTGGGCCAAAAATGGCCCCGCCCAAGGGCTTATCAGTTTTTCATAGGAAAATCTTTAAAAATCTTCTTCTCTCAAACTGTAATGCCTAGACCTTTGATATTTGGTATGTAGCATGATCTTATGGTCCTCTACAAATATTGTTCAAATTATGACCCCTGGGCCAAAAATGGCCCCGCCCAAGGGCTTATCAGTTTTTCATAGGAAAATCTTTAAAAATCTTCTTCTCTGAAACTGTAAGGCCTAGACCATTGATATTTGGTATGTAGCATGATTTATGGTCCTCTACAAATATTGTTCAAATTATGACCCCTGGGCCAAAAATGGCCCCGCCCAAGGGCTTATCAGTTTTTCATTGGAAAATCTTTAAAGATCTTCTTCTCTGAAGCTGTAAGGCCTAGACCCTTGATATTTAATATGTAGCATGATCTTATGGTCCTCTACAAATAGTGTTCAAATTATGACCCCAGGGCCAAAAATGGCCCCGCCCAAGGGCTTATCAGTTTTTCATAGGAAAATCTTAAAAGATCTTCTTCTCTGAAACTGTAAGGCCTAGACCTTTGATATTTTGTATGTAGCATGAACTTATGGTCCTCTTCAAATATTGTTCAAATTATGACCCCCGGGCCAAAAATGGCCCCGCCCAAGGGCTTATCAGTTTTTCATAGGAAAATCTTTCAAAAAATTCTGAAACTGTAAGGCCTAGACCATTGATATTTGGTATGACTAACATGATCTACTGGTCCTCTATAAATATGTAGCTGTGGCTTGTGGTCCTCTGCCAAGAATGTTTAACTTACGGCCCTGACCACAGGGCGAAACTTGGCCCTGCCTCAGGGCTTATCAGTTTTTTCGATGGGAAAAATATGAAATATTACTTTTCTCTGAAATCATAAGGCTTAGACCTTTAATTAATGGCATACTGCTTTGCCTTGTGGTTCTCTACCAGGTTGTCCACATGATTTCTTGTGGTCAAAAAAGGCCCTGCCCCTGGTGTTATCTCAGGTGAGCGCTTCAGGGCCTCATGGCCCTCTTGTCTTTTTGATGTTTATAGCATTCGGGCATGCACATGTCTTCTATTGTTGCCATTGCATTGTTTATTTCCTTTGTGTTTGGGCATTTTAGATGTTGGAAGTTGGAGCGAAACAAAATGTCTAGTTACTTTCTTCTTCAGGTGTCCATTTTTGGTGAACTGGGTCTGATATTTTATGTCTTGAAGCCACTCCTGCATGTATGCAAAAAGAAAAAAAGCTAATGATATCCGCTTGTTGATTAACCTTCTGAGTCATCTGAGTCAAGCTAAATACCCTGGTTGGTGATAGGAAAATAAAGGTGACAATCTGCAAAGGTCACAATCAACATTTATTGCCTTGCTTTACATTTAATAGGTGATAGATGTAACACCTGGAGCAAGGTTCAGAGTTCACAATCAACATTTATTTGCTTGGTCCATCCCACTTAAATTCCTCTGGATAATACAACACCTGAAGCAAGGTTCATGTGTGATCTCACTTATGCTGCGGAGGTTGTAACACACTAATAACTGGCATGCGCAAAACTGGCACAGGCGGTGAAGGCATTTTATTTAGGGCTGGAACACCACTGTTTTCCCGCAGATATGGCATGGAGTTGGCATGTTGACAGTCTGAAAAATAGAATGTTGACCCTGTTTGAATGACCTGACAAACAGGCCTTTTTGAACTAGAGCCTGACCTGGTAAGCCTCTCGCAACCGCTGTATGTCTTTGCTATTTCTAAGTTGGTCTCATCTGTAGAAGGAGAATACTCAGTGTCACTGATAATATCTTCTGATGGTTCATATTCAGATGTATTCCCTTTTCATGACTCCTGTAAATCCTGATCATGACACTCATTCAACCAGTGTATGGTTTTTGCACTTCTTTTGTTAGAAGATGCCACATGGTAGAAACGATCGGCCGTTTGCTTTGAGTGCATGAGCTGATCAGCTATTTCTGCCCCTTTATTGGCATCCCTATCTCTTGCAAGCCAGGTCAGACTCTTCTTATGAAGAGTGATGGAAAACCTGCCGAATTTAGTGTAGGCACCAGATCGCCGCTATTCGGATTGTAGGCAGTGGTTTACACTGCTCTGCAAGCTGAATATGGCACCTGAGGCAGTCCGAAACACCCTACTGTCTTCCTCTCCAAAAGTGGTTTTGACATATTCGACCAAGTGTACCATCATCTGGTAAAAACAGTTTTAACTGTAAATGCCATGGCCCCCCTGGTGGCAGATGTCTTATGTAAGGAGACATGGACCACATGATATGTCATGTCCTGCACTATGCACTCTCCCCCATTTAATACTTCCTCAGTTGTCATATTCATTAATGCTGAAACTCTTGGGCCATTCTAAATTATCAGGTACAGCATAAGGCCATTGCGGAAGTTTGAGAGAAGGTTCAGCTTTGAATTGTTCATAGGTCTCTTTAAGGCAAAATTTATAGGACCTGTATAGATATGTTTATTCTACCTATACCCGTCTTTACTAATATCTCGGAGTGAAATCATTGATGCTCAAACTTAAGATTACCACCCAATCAAAAAATTGGAAGTTGAAAATTGTACTTCTGATATTCTTTTTAAGGCAAATTAAAGAAAAAAGACTACACTTTAATTCTGCGTCACTAAAAGTCAGGTCCTATGTCTGTGAGATATATCACAGGAATTCGTTGTCACAAGGGGTCCTACAAAACAGTGAAGTCAAAGAAATGGAAAAGGCATCATTACAGAAACATCCAGGTTCTGGAAACCAGGATACAAACACATCCAACTGTTTATTCAACCTGGACGCAAACAAATCTATGTCTGGTGTAAAGAAATGCTTACAGAGCCTATCAAAGATCTCCTTTTTCAGCATCCATTCCGTGGAGTCTGAAAAATGCCTTGAGTAAAAATCTGCATTGACATTGACCTCACCTGGCACATATACAGCAGATAGATAAATGTTTTTCTCTATGCACCATTCCTATATCTCCTTGACTAACCTATCCATGATAACAGAAGACATACCTCCCATATCAGAAATGTAGGACACACATGTCACATTATCAGAATGTATCTCTATATGTAAGTTACAATGTTTAGGAAAACATGACCTAAGAGAATGAAATGCTGCTAACAGCTCCAAAACATCAATATGACAACCCTTTTCTTTGTTATTCCAATGACCATTGGCATGTTGGCCAGTTTCCGAAACAACAAAACACTCCAACCTAGATTAGAGGCATCAGTATATAAGTGAAAAGAAACACTTTTCTGACGAATTTTCTTACCATTATTCTTTGAAACATCCAGCCACCATCTCAACTCATCCCTACTTTCCAAACTTAGCTCCATCAGGTTTTCAAAATTCTGACTATTCCCAAGACCTCTAATCTTGTCTCTTTCTCAACTCCTATAATGCATTCTAGCCTCCAAAATTGCAAAAAAGGCATTCACTGTGAGACCAATAAAAGAGGCGATGCTTCTGACTTTGACCCTATTTTGAGAGAGCAACTATTTTGCCCTATCTTTGATTTTATCAACTTTCTCCTGTTTCAAAAAAATAATAAGCACAGAATCAATCACAAACCCAAAAAATACTATTCTCTGGGTAGGAACCAGAATTGATTTCTTTCTATTTATGGGAAACCCAAGAGAACATAGAACCTCGATAAGCTTGTCGGAATTGACTAGACAAACATCACTTGACTGATTCATATTCAAAGAGTCATCAATGTAGTATGAGCATCTGATATTATGAAATCTAAACCATGAATAAATAGGTTTCAGAATCTTAGTAAACAAACTAGGGGCTGAGGAAAAACCAAAAGGTAAGCAAACAAACTTGTACAAAGTATGGTTAAAGCTGAACTTCAAAAACTTCTGATCATCTTCATGTATGGGTACAGAAAAATAAGCATCCTGCAAATCTATACTAGTGAAAAAATCATTTTCTTGGATCAAATCCATTACAACCTGAAAAGTCTCTTGTTTAAAATGTTCATAATGAACAGATTCATTCAAATACCTCAGGTTGATAACTGGGCGAAATTTCCCATTTGGTTTAGGTACTATTTAATGAAGGGCTTTTGGGCGTTCTGTCAACCACCACATGTACTCTCAAATATAAGAAATCGGGCTTTTCCTATTTCTCGGATGCCTGTGGGTTTTTAGTTAAGTTAACTTTTTACAGTGTTGAGGGGCTTTCCTGCAAAACAGAAGACAAGCCTCGTTTAACAATCTTTAATCACGGTCAATGTCCAGCTTAATAATGATACATTATAAAACATATACAACAAATAAGTCTTAATTAAAGTAAATTGTTACAGGCTTGCATCTTCAACTTTATAACAGATTTGGGGAATCTCGCTTAACTAGTAAGAGGTACAAGCCTCATGTGAAGATACAAGTCTATAACACATACACAAGACTATCCATAAATCAGTATGTTTTACAATGCTAGATAATGCTGAAACTGTTTAGCATGTTTAATTAAGTCTGAATCATAAGATATACATATAACACTCTGAGATCAGCTTGAACAGTATACAACCTATTTTCTAAACAAAGGGTAAAATGTGCTTAGACATAGTTAACACATTGCTTTAGTTACTAAGCTTTTATGCCAGTTTACAAGTGCAGAGATGTCAAAAAGGCAACAGTCAATTTAGCGTTCCAGCTATCACATTATTAATTAAATGATTATCCTAATTAACTAATTTTACAGATATAAGATACAGTAAAGACACTGTCTCTTCCAGACTCCTGGGTTGTGCTCGGAATGCACATGCAACTAAGCAGACATACATTCCAACTGTTCAAACTATCTCAGCTATAAGACTTTTAAAAACAACATCACTAAGAATATCAAATATTCAATAAGGCTGCTTTTTAAATTCAAAAATTATTTACAAAAAGCTTTTTAACATTGTTCAAAATAAAATTTAATAGACACAAAATATTCAAAATACAAAGAGCAAACTTCTTACCTGCAAAACAGAAGACAAGCCTCGTTTAACAATCTTTAATCACGGTCAATGTCCAGCTTAATAATGATACCCAGACATTGCCAGCATAGATATTTAAAGACTTCTTGTTGAAAATGCAAAACAAGCGGCTGTCGACTTAGAGAAGTTAAGCTCAGGGTGTCATTTGGGGTTTCCCTTGTGGGGAACATCTGTAGAGGCTTAAAGGTGATTGTTTATCAGGGCCTATAATGCAGAGTTTGAATCTCTCAAAGCAAGTTATCCAACAGTGCTATAATTCTAGCGACTGGCCAAGGGATTAAGGTAGGCTGAGTTGCCATGGTTGATAGTGGTTATCAAGCCTAAATGCAGAACTGGCTTTTCTCAAAACAAGTTACACAATAATTCTAGCAACTATCCAAAGGATTTAGTTAGCTTGGGTTTAAATGGTTTTATAACAATCTTCACATCTTTAAGCCACCTCAGAAACTGTTAAACAATTATGAAATTATACAAAATTCTGTATTAAAGTTCAAAATACAGTAACAAGAATAATATATTTGAAATCCACATTTCAAGACCAATCTTTTGATACCAAATTTGGCTCCCTAATATCAAAGGCTTTAAAAGTAGATTTTTTTTATGATCTTGATAATATGTATATGATCTAGATCCCTTTTATATTTAACATTTAATATCGGATAATATTATTTAATATTATCTAATATTAAATAATGAAAAAAAGGATCATAATAGTTCCCCTGGAGTCCGTTAACTTTGGACCCCAAAGTTTGAGAAAAAGGATCATCATATGAATAAATGAATAACTATACTAAGTACCAAGGAGGAACTGCTATGCCAATCTGTAACTCCAGTCCAAACACAGTTGGGCTACATGGCAATTTTCATTTGGAGTCACAGGTAGGGGAACAAATTCATTCTTGGTTTACACTTCTTTTTTTTTTTTTCTATCGACATATTTAGAAAAAATGAAAGACAAAACATATAGATATAGTACATACTACAATATAATGAATTATAAGTACTTCTATAAAAGACAAGTAAAGATATGTACATGTACATGAGCTCCATCAAAAAAAAAAATTACAATGTCATGACAATAAAAGTAATATGCATGCAGTACTGAAACATTCGTAATTGTTTACAGTGTAAAAGATGTGGCAAGCATATCTATGCAGCCGAGGAGGAACATTTCTATTTCTTCCAGTGAGGATTCAGATTTGGGACAGGGAAATTGGGGACAAATAGCCACTGTGTTCTGTATGAAGATTGATAAAGAATGGTTTCTTTAACATTTTTGACAATTTATAACTCTGCCAAATGCTTAATCGGGCATGTGATGGAACATTAATAATTCAGCCGAGGAAGGATATTTGCAGAGGAGACACATTTTGGAAACCCAATGAGGAAGAACAGAAGGAGAAATGTGGCACTGAACAAGGACCCGTCTGAAAATATAAAAAAAAAGGTTCTAATAGGTGAGGTTAGTCACTATTAGAGAAAAAGGAATTTTAGAATTTGGAGTGCACAGTTCGAATATACCTAACTGATCAAGTTAGGGGTTTTTAACAGGTCACTTGCAAATCTAAGCCACACATCATAACCAATTATTGTTCAGGTTGTTGTTTGTTCCAGTAAGTCATTGTTTTGTGCCTTCGTTTCCTTTTACGACCAGCTGTGGTATGAGTTTGAAAATATTCCTTTAAACAGTTTGGGTCAATCAGACGTTCAATTATCCAATCAGTGTTTTTTCTGCCACCTACGAAACACCTGAACCATCTTTCGCCTTTATACCTCCTAACATCTACAATTCTATCAGGCTTAATGAACGGAGAATCATTTCCTGAGTTATTTCCAGACTGAGGACCCGAGTTAGCATCTAACTGTTGGGTCTCAACAGGCTGTGAGTCAACCTTAGGGCAATTATTCTCAACAGTCTCAGATTTAACATCAGACTGAGGACCTTTATGCCGGACAGGCTGCACATGATCAGACTGAACATCCACAGACTTGTCAGACTGTTCATTGGAACTTGTCTTTGAGTCTGGGTTTAGATCAGTCTGAGGATCATTCTTGGACAAATTTACATCAGAATCATTTTGATCTGTGGTGTCAGAATCAATCTGTTCCTGGTAATGCTTCAGTCTTTGAGCATTTACATTACCCTTAAGAACCTTATTAGTCTTACAGTTCTTTAACTTGTATGTAAATTTTGAACCCACTGAAACTATAAGATATGGACCATCCCATTTGTACGAAAGTTTTGAGGACACGCCAGGTTTTGTAGCATTGCATCTAAGAAGCACCCTGTCATTTACTGGGAAATCTGGGGCTTTTGCTTTCATGTCAAATCTTTGCTTAGCTTTCTCCCGAGCTCGTTCCATGTTTTGCTTGGCCACATTTTTAGCTATTTTGAGTTGGCCTAGCATATCAGCAAGGTACTGTTTAGCATTAGAGGCCATGGTTTGCTTAGGAAGGATATCGAGATCTACTGGTAAGATCATTTCTTTTCCAAAGACCAAATGGTACGGAGAAAAACCAGATGACTCGGTGGCAGGGGTTGACCTGAATGCCATCATGATGCTGGGTAAGAGACTTGACCAGTTCATTTGGTTTTCATCCACATATGCTGTTAAGACCTTGGCTAAGGTACTATTAGCACGCTCCACTGTGGAGTTTGACTGTGGATGGTAGGCGCTTGTGTGATACCTTTTGATTTGGAAGAGCTCACAAAGAGCACTAACAAGCTTTGACATGAAATTCCTCCCACGATCCGAAACAAGAGACCGCATTGCTCCATACCTACATATATATTCATTGTACAAAACTGAAGCAATTTCTTGAGCATTTTGAGTCACCAATGGAAAAGCTTCAGGCCATTTTGAAAAGCTATCAATGATGAGTAGAATGTACTGGTGACCTTGCTTGGTTTTAGGTAAAGGCCCTAAGATGTCAATGTGAACCCGGCTCATTGTGTCCTCAACTGGTAAGGGATGTAAAGGAGGTGGCTTTTTATGTCTGTCAGTTTTTGACCTTTGACAGGAGTCACATGCAGTGACATATGACTTGACCTCTTGATACATTCTAGGAAACCAATACTTTTGTCTGAGTTTAAGAAAGGTCCTAGTTATGCCGAAATGGCCACCTCCTGCTAAACTATCATGGTAGTGATAAAGCAGTTCCTTTACTTTACATTGTGGAACAGCCAACTGAAATATGTAATGGTCAGTCAGGTCAATTCTGCCTTTGAACTTTGGTTGATAAAAGTGGTAGACTAACCCATCTTTCATAACAAACTGCTCTTCAGACCTGATGCACATATTTTGCTTTTTATCGTCCAACGGCATCTTTCTAGTTTCTAAGTATTCAATAAGAAAATCTAAATCTGGGCATTGCCTCTGAAGAGCAGCCATATCCGTGTCAGACATTTTATCAACCAAGTCAACAGAGCAGATAGACTCTGAATTGCCATATTCAAAAACTGTTTCTACAAGACAATTATAACGGCTAGTTGATTGAGTGTTATTTTGAATATCCGCCTCTGCGGACTGATCACTAGGACAGAACACTAGTTTAAAAATGGTATGGAACCACATCACCAAACTGAAACATAAGTGGAACCATCTTTGAAAGGTAGTGGTAATTTCTTTAACTGGCACGCTGTGCCGAAATGTATGGCACAGCTCATGAAAATCTTGACCGGTGGTGACTACCGAAAGAGCCTTAACCTTGTCGCTTGACTGACAGTCATCAGAAAAGCTATCAGCCTTGTTTAGCTTTGGGTCGGACCGTAACTTTTCATTCACAGTTTCAGCAGCAGTTGCTTCACTGTCAGTAGACTTGTCCCCTGGGTATGGGGTCCTGGAGATGGCATCTGCATTAGCATTCTGCCTACCAGGCTTGTGGATAATTTCATATGAAAACCCTTCAAGGAACATGCACCATCTAGCCAGCCTACCCTTAGGATCTTTAAGACCATGCAAATAGGACAAGGCCTTGTGATCAGTGAACACAGTAAACTTCCTATGGGCTAGATAGTGGCGATATGCCTTTATACCTTCAATAACGCCAAGACATTCTTGATCAAAAACAGACCATTTTCTTTCATCTTTAGAAAGTGCTCTACCCCCATAAGCTATAACATGCTCTCTGCCTTGTTCATCTTTTTGTCCTAATATGTAACCAAGTGCCGTACCAGAGGCATCGGTAGACAAAAAGAAATCCTTATTCATATTGGGGAAACTAAGTATGGGTGCAGAAGTTAAAGCGCCTTTTAGTTTTTGAAAAGACTTCTGACAGTCTTCAGTCCAGTCCCCCTTTTTGAATTTTCCCTTTTTATTTCCTTTCAACAAAATATTTAATGGAGACGCAATGTGCGCAAAGCCTTCAACCTTCTGTAGTAATTACAGAGGCCTAAGAAACTTTTCAGTTCAGTTTGTGATCTAGGAATACGAAAATGTTTAACCTTGTCTGTTTTTTCTGGATCAACTGAAACACCAGCCTTTGTCAAAATGTGACCCAAAAACATTACTTTTTCCACTCCGAAATGACATTTCTCGGGTTTTAAAGTCAGATTTGCTTCCCTTAGTTTGCCAAAGACTAGTTTTAAGTGATCTAAGTGCTCGTTAAAATCTTTACTGAAAATGAGAAGGTCGTCAATATAGCACAAGACAATTTTCCAGTGAAGACCTCTGAGAACTTGTGACATAAGCATTTGAAATGACATCGGAGCGTTCCGGAGACCAAAGGGGAGACGATTGAAAACATACACCCCTTCATGAGTAATAAAAGCAGATTTGTGCTTGGTTTCGGGGTCAAGTTCCATCTGAAAGTATGCCGAATTTAAGTCAAGAGTAGAGAATATGGTTGCAGCAGACTCTCCTATGCAGTCAAAAACGTCTTCCAGTCTTGGAAGAGGGTGAGAAATAGCCTCAGTTATTTTGTTCAGATTCCTGTAGTCAATAGCAAACCTATAAGTGTTATCTTTTTTCTTGACCAGTACTACGGGACTGTTCCAGACTGAATCAGATGGACTAATGACCCCGGCATCAAGCATTTCTCTTACTTTTTGTTCAATTTCTGCCTTTTGATGTGGCCCTTGTCTATAGTGGTTCATGTGCACAGGTTTCGCACCAGGCACTGTATCTATCCTATGTCTAAAAACATTGGTTTTCCCCAGAGACGTCAAAGAACTTGAAAATACATCACTATTGTCTTGTAAAAATTGCTTAAGTTGAGAGCCCTGTTTAGGAGTTAAGTTAGAATTTGATAAATTGAATGGAATCTGTTCAGATTTAGCCATTTTAGAACTGTCTTTGGAAATCACATTAACATTAGCACGTGTATGGGAAGCACTGTCATTATTAAGTGTAAATACTTGATCTGGAATAACTCTACTTACAGTCGCTACAGTGTAATTTATCGGTAGAGTAATAGTTTCATCAGAAGGGTTTAAAATTCTGACGCTAGCACTAAAATTATTAGAGTTTTTTGTCTTTTTAGTGTTAACTAGACACCTTGCAACCCTAATATTTTTGTCAGTTGGTACGGGCTCAAGTAGCACTGTCTCATGTTTGAAAGTTCGAGAAATAGAGACAGGAAATGTCACTTCTTCCCTAGCATGAATAGTAATAGGTTTTGAAGTTTTAGCACAACCAGACTGAATTGACATTTTAGCACTAGCAATACCTTCTCTAACAAACAGAGTACCCTGCCCCAGATCAACAAAACATTTGTTGTCATATAAAAAGTCAATACCTATGATGAGCTGATATTGAAACTGTTCTATTACATGAAATTTGTAATTAAAACAGACACCAGCTATCCGTAATGGAATGTTAATTTGACCAATCACAGGCACATGGCTTCCACTGACACCAGCTATTTTCTTTAACTCACAGGGTTCAATTGTATTCAAATCTAAACCAGTCCTTTTCAGAAAACTTGCCGAAATACATGAAATAGAGGCTCCTGTATCAACTAATGCATTAGTTCTTAAATTTAAGATTTTTGCCTGCACCGTGTTTTTGTTCAGTGGAGATACAACTAAAATGTCTTCTGGTTTAGATTTGGATCCAACATGTTTTTGTGACCTTAAAGATTCCTCTTTGTGCCCATTCACAGACTGCGGCCTATGAATAGGCGCGTTTCCCTATTGTGGACCTAATGATTTAAGTGAATGGATGTTTTGAAAATCAGCCAAAGAGGGACAATCATCAGTGCAATGATTCCTAGATTGGCAAATAGAGCAGGGACGGGGGAAATCCTCTCTAGAAGAAACAAAATTGTTCCTACCTTGACCCTGTTGGTAGTGTCTCTGGTCCTGGTGCCTTCTTCTGCGCCGGTTCCAGGTTTGTGGAGGGTTTCCCTGTCCCTGTTGTTTATGGCCTTGGTAGGAGTGCGGTTGCACTGGTGGTCTATACATTTGCTGAGGAGGCTGCTGGGCTGGCACATAGCTAGGCTGTATTTGCTGGCTGGGCTGCTGCTGCTGAGGCACTTTGGTTTCTAGTCTATGAAACAGGTTGCTCATCATGTCAAGCAACCTGTCAACTTTGGCATCTGCTAGGGATGGTCCAGTAGCAGCAACCTCTACTGTATCCATGACTGTCTGTTCTGCCCGTACTGCAGCCTTACGTGCAGCCTCTAAAGTCAATATTTCTTGTGGTTTGACCACCCTTCTTACAGAAGTGGTCAGGCCTTCTACAAAAGTTGCCACCAACCACGATACTGGCATCTCCTGGTTGTTGGTGGCTTCCAGGAATCTTGTATAGAACTCACTGACACATTTGCCTCCCCTCTGCTTGACGGAGCCCATGGTGAAGCCTGCATCACTCCCGTCAAAACGCTCCATGAATGCCCTTAGGAGCGCGTCTGGATCATCCCTGGTTGCAGAGGGTAGGGAGTTGAACCAGGCAAGAGCCTGCCCTGTCAAGTAAAAGGAGAATGTGGACTTCACCTTCTCGTCAAGATAGAGGTACAGGTTTTTGCATATATTCTTGTACCTCTCATACCAGGCAGCTGCCTTTTCTCCTGGCTGGCCAGAAAAGTTCTGTATTCTCACAGTGGGTGCTGCCATGCTCACTTGTGGAAGTATCTGTGGTTCAATTGGCTCTTCTACTTCCACAGGTAATTCAACGTTTTGAGGGTTTGTAACCTCTGCCTCCTCTTCTGAGTTTTCTTCTGCACTGTAGACGGGACTGCCCTTACCCCTGCCCTGGCCTTGTTTTCGAGAATTCGTTGGCTTTGTTAGGGTGCCTATAGGGGTCCTTTGTCCTCGTCTCCCACGCTGACTCCTCAGGAATACTCCAATATTGGAGTTCAATGGCGTTGACATGGGATCTTTACCCGGATTCTCCACCAGCTTTAATGAAGGGCTTTTGGGCGTTCTGTCAACCACCACATGTACTCTCAAATATAAGAAATCGGGCTTTTCCTATTTCTCGGATGCCTGTGGGTTTTTAGTTAAGTTAACTTTTTACAGTGTTGAGGGGCTTTCCTGCAAAACAGAAGACAAGCCTCGTTTAACAATCTTTAATCACGGTCAATGTCCAGCTTAATAATGATACATTATAAAACATATACAACAAATAAGTCTTAATTAAAGTAAATTGTTACAGGCTTGCATCTTCAACTTTATAACAGATTTGGGGAATCTCGCTTAACTAGTAAGAGGTACAAGCCTCATGTGAAGATACAAGTCTATAACACATACACAAGACTATCCATAAATCAGTATGTTTTACAATGCTAGATAATGCTGAAACTGTTTAGCATGTTTAATTAAGTCTGAATCATAAGATATACATATAACACTCTGAGATCAGCTTGAACAGTATACAACCTATTTTCTAAACAAAGGGTAAAATGTGCTTAGACATAGTTAACACATTGCTTTAGTTACTAAGCTTTTATGCCAGTTTACAAGTGCAGAGATGTCAAAAAGGCAACAGTCAATTTAGCGTTCCAGCTATCACATTATTAATTAAATGATTATCCTAATTAACTAATTTTACAGATATAAGATACAGTAAAGACACTGTCTCTTCCAGACTCCTGGGTTGTGCTCGGAATGCACATGCAACTAAGCAGACATACATTCCAACTGTTCAAACTATCTCAGCTATAAGACTTTTAAAAACAACATCACTAAGAATATCAAATATTCAATAAGGCTGCTTTTTAAATTCAAAAATTATTTACAAAAAGCTTTTTAACATTGTTCAAAATATTACCCCAAATTTAATAGACACAAAATATTCAAAATACAAAGTGCAAACTTCTTACCTGCAAAACAGAAGACAAGCCTCGTTTAACAATCTTTAATCACGGTCAATGTCCAGCTTAATAATGATACCCAGACATTGCCAGCATAGATATTTAAAGACTTCTTGTTGAAAATGCAAAACAAGCGGCTGTCGACTTAGAGAAGTTAAGCTCAGGGTGTCATTTGGGGTTTCCCTTGTGGGGAACATCTGTAGAGGCTTAAAGGTGATTGTTTATCAGGGCCTATAATGCAGAGTTTGAATCTCTCAAAGCAAGTTATCCAACAGTGCTATAATTCTAGCGACTGGCCAAGGGATTAAGGTAGGCTGAGTTGCCATGGTTGATAGTGGTTATCAAGCCTAAATGCAGAACTGGCTTTTCTCAAAACAAGTTACACAATAATTCTAGCAACTATCCAAAGGATTTAGTTAGCTTGGGTTTAAATGGTTTTATAACAATCTTCACATCTTTAAGCCACCTCAGAAACTGTTAAACAATTATGAAATTATACAAAATTCTGTATTAAAGTTCAAAATACAGTAACAAGAATAATATATTTGAAATCCACATTTCAAGACCAATCTTTTGATACCAAATTTGGCTCCCTAATATCAAAGGCTTTAAAAGTAGATTTTTTTTATGATCTTGATAATATGTATATGATCTAGATCCCTTTTATATTTAACATTTAATATCGGATAATATTATTTAATATTATCTAATATTAAATAATGAAAAAAAGGATCATAATAACTATGAAAATAGTAGAGATATACTCATTTAACTCATGCTGTGACTGAACAATAGCCCCTTTATCAAGCAATGCTTTTACATCATTACTGACAATTTGTCTTTGTTCATTATTAAATGGTATCTCATTCGGTACTCTACTTTGTATAGGAATTTCATCAAATTCAATTCTGTAACCTGAAATAGTTTGAAGAATCCAAGGATCCTGTGTATACTGTTCCCAAACATGAACATGATGCATACATGTGATAACTACCGACGGTAGGTGAATTCTACCGTTTTCAGAGGTGGTTTACCGTTCTACCGGAACGGTATTTAAATCTACCGTTTTTGAAATTTTACGAAGGAATTTTTTTTAGTGACATACATTTTCTTCCCTGGTGGCGTTTATCTGTTAGTTCTGTACACACACAGACCACCTTTAACTTGCTATCATGCTGTGATCCACGCTTGGTCTGTTTTGGTAGGGACCAATCAAGGGAATCCCCTGTGGAGACCTTGGAGAACATCCGAATTACATAATCACGAGGTGGTTCCGTTTTTCACTCTACTACTTTACCAAATAAATTGTTCGGGAACCAGTCGTGTCAAAATGCAAACGTCTACCACAAATATCACATGCAGCCGGTTTATTACTCAAGCGAGACGACATGGGAGTGTCATGACCCTGTAATAGGAATTATATTTTCATAATTAAGTTAATAAGAGATAGAAATGCTTCTCTGCTTCCTTGTCAAAGACAGCTGTGCTTGGCCTCGTTGTGGCAATGGGCCGAAACACTTCGAAAATAAGACTGTTTGGACTGATAATCATGCATTTGATTTGTACACAAAATTACTTTTTCATTAATATAATTAGTGGTAAGGACACTAAGAAGTAATTGAAAACACCCTGAAATATTATCTACCATTACAAACTCTTCAAAAAATAATAACTATATAAAGTTGAAATGTCATCAGTTTTCGCGACGATTGTAGATACGGGCTAAAACACGGACTCTGAACGCTGTTTGGATTTCAACATTTTTGTGACTGCTCAGTGTTTGCAGTAAATAATTTGAACTGAGTAAAGGTTTAACTGACTTGAACTGAGTAAAAGTTTTCATTGGGAGTATAGCTAAATAAGGGCTATAAAATGAGCCACCCCCCCCTAAAAATGTTGTTATAAAATAAAATGAAATGGAATTTCTTTTTCATCATATGATAAAACAGTAATAAATATTGATTTTCATGACAGTATTTAATAAAGAACCCAGTGTTTTGGGCTTGAGACCTATTGATTTCAAAGAGTCCTTTTGACCCATAAAATAAATCCAGAATTATTACTGCATGCCAATTATTAGTATTTGTTTTTAACCCTTTCCCTGTTCCATCTTCATTCCAAATTCCAGTCCCTACTGAATATTCATAAACACAGTAGTTATAAAGAAATATGGAGATTGGAACTTTATTGCTATTTATTTCTACATTTTAGAAAGTACAGAAACATTTTTAAAATTCCAAAAGCAAACAGAGCAGACCCTGATCAGATGGCTCCTATAGGAGCTGTCTGATCTGGGTCTACTCTGTTTGCAAATGCACGAAAACTTCATTGTTTATATGATGGAAAGGGTTAATGGGGATTTTAACACCACATTGGATTTTTTGGCCAAACCAGAAAGTGTAGAATCATTCCTATATCATAAGCAAACAGAGCAGACCCTGACCAGACAGCTCCTGTAGGGGCCATCTGATCTGGGTCTATTCTCTTTGCTTTATGCGTGAAACAGGTGTTTATATGAGGAAAAGGGTTAAGTGTGTAAATGTTATGTGTGTAATGTAAGATTTATAATGGTATGGTATGCATTTATGGTAAAGTATGAATGATATTGTTAAATAGTATAACAAACATAAGTATCTTTTTCCTCCTTTTGTCGTGTCAGTAAAATCTACCTGACAAAAGTCAAATCTACCTGACAAATTTCCTAAATCTACCTGACATGCCTCAGCAGGTTATCACATGTATGATGATGTTTCAACCGACCAACATTGCCTACCTCTAGTTTTTTGACTGATCTGATATTACAGTAGCTGAGACTGGTCTCCTACCACGTTGTCCAAAGGACCTACCACCACCATACTGACCTGTGGATATGGTGCATACTTCTGTTCGTAGGGTCTTCTAGCACCTCTGAATGGTCGGGTCATAAAACCTCGACCCCGACCTCTGTACTGTACCTCCTTACCAAGACAGATGCCAGCATCACAATTCTTTATCTCCTTAACAATATCATCTCCGAATAACTGATCTGAGATCGGAGTATTAACATTGCACAAGTTGAAGTACTTTCTATTCAGATTAGGCCTAATCATGTACCTTCTCCTGACCGTTGGTACTGCACCTGTCCAATAAGGGAGAGAACATCAGACATAAGCCCTTTAGCCTCTTTATTGTTCTGAATATGGGGCTTCAACAAGTCTGCCAATTTTATCACAGGCATCATGCTAACTGAAAGTAAGTTCTGTATATCTGTGACGCCCCTGACTTGAGAACGTGCTCTCTTTTCTAAAACTTTCCAAATTTCCGGATTAACTAAAGGAGCACCCAACTAACACATTTACCTGGAATACTATATTTTTCAACAATGTTGTCTGTGTCACAGGGCACTGTGCACGCCGTATTAACTAACTTAGCCAAATTGGCAGCAATAGGAGGCCCCTTTTCTGGTGCCTTTAACTTGGGCAACTGCCACATAGTGTCACAAGGATCACTCCCTTCAAACAGGGCAGCACTAAAGTTATTACTCAGGTCATTGTCTGCCTGTTGACCATAATCTAACTCTATATCATTATCTGACAAATCATATCTGTCCAGTGACACATGAAGATTAGGAAGCTCATCCAGATGATGTGATCCAAAAACCTGATCCATGTCCTCCTCTGAGGCCATGGAAGTTTGCAAGCCAAGAGCTTCCTTCAAAGACTCTATGTCTTTTGCTGATAATTTAGAAAAGTCCAACACATCAGTTTGTGACTTTGTAGTGTCAGGTTTACAACCTTGACTTGCTTTGGTTTGACTAGTCTTAGCTGGGACAGTCTTACTCTTGGACGTTTTACCTTTCATACTAGCCATACCTTTGCTCTTGTCAGCACCCTTCGTACTGACTACTGCCTTCTTTTAGGAGATAAACGTTCCTCTGAACTAAACCCAGAAAACTCCGAGTCTGAGTCATGCAAACTTAATGCGTCAGCGACGCTCATAATTAACAAAACGAAAGTAAACGAAAGACAAATTGAAACTCAACTAAAACAAAAAGTCAAACAAAATAAAACCAGGACAGCGTCCTTGGTAAGACAAAATATATGATAACTGGTTCGGTAAATTAACATACAAATGTGCAAATCCGTACCTCGTGGAAAAAACAATGCTTCTCCAAGCACGCTAGGACGAAGAATTATTTGGGGGGTTTCTCTTCCGTTTGCATGTGGTTAGATACGTATACTTCCGGTTCGGTTAAAACGCGAGACACATGGCATATGCGGGACGATATGCTGTCTATACATGCGAAAGCCAAAGGCTTTACAGGAAATAATGTGGAAATTAAAAGACATTAAAAGTACAATTTCTATACATCGTTGGAAAGTACTCGTCTAGACAAGTTCAGAACCGAAATCCTTTTCGAAATCTGCCCATTTTTCACTGAGTTACGTGCTGCTGAATGTCTAAAATCAAGGGGGTACCTCTCTCCATAGAGCTCCAGCTCCCTAAATAGAGCTAAATGAACAGGAAGATAAGGCTGAAAGTTACTGTAGAAATATAGCTCTACAATCCTGCCAAGTTTCATAGAGATCGGGAGAAGAAAAATATTTTCAAAATTTAGCTAAGGGGTACCTGTTACGGAAAAAAAAGGTGAAAAATTTAAAATTGCGATTTCTATACATCGTTTGAAAGGACTCGTCTAGACGAGTTCAGAACCGAAATTCTTTTCGAAATCGGATCTAACTCGGCTAAATGAAGACCTGTTGTACTTATATTAACAAAAAAATCGATTGACAATGATTTATTACAAAATAATTAACAAACTCAGTAATCAAATAGAATTAAGGGTAAAAATTAACTATTGCACAATCCCCAATATATACAAAACATGAGTCTTTTTTCTTGTCGTACTCTATTGCAACATCCCGTTCTATATATAACACATGAGTCTCTTTTCCCGTCTTGTATTGCACAAGCCTGTACTATATATAACACGTGAGTCATTTATCACACTTCTTTCAGTATTCAGTTTATTTTTTGGCCAGATTGACCAATTTGTCCCTGTTTTGAAGTGGAGTGTGTCCTGGAAAGTGTTGCATTTGTTTTTTCACGTCTTCCATTTTAACTCTTTTTATTCCCGATCTCATGTCACTTCATGGAAGACCTGCTCTACTACAGCAGTGGTTTCTCGCGAAAACCTTTCCCTCGTTGGAGGGGCTGCCAGGGTTGGCTTTACTTTAACATTCGAAGACTGTGACTTTGACGGATCTGTCGAAGGCACAGTTGACTGTGACTCCCGACTGATCTGTCAAAGGCACTGTTGACTTCGATTTTGACTGTTCTTTATAAATGTCTTTGTAGACGTTAGGGCCGCAACCGTAGTATCGTGCCACCTGCACCACAAGTATCGACAATAGGTTTGTTCGGATGGCAGGACTTTAGTTGCAGTCTTTGAGACCTGTGTTATTCAAAATTTCCATATTTAAATCTTATGTTGAAATTTTCTAACTTTTTCTCAAGAGCACTATGAATACTCACATAGCAGGTGAGTTCCGTGAATGACCTGATGTTTTTGCCATACTTCAAGGCCTCAGATTGATAGTCCTGGTAAGGCCTTGAGGTGAAGGCTTCCATAAGGTCAATTACAAACTGATCTCTTGTAAGATCATGGGGTATTCCCGGGAACTGATATGTCCTTGTGAATGCCCCATGTTCCTCTGCACTGTCGTCACCATCAGGACATACCGCCTCATTAAGCAGATGCACAGTTCTAGCACTTTGCTCGACATAGTAGAACCTGTCTGCCCTGGTCTCTCTATGTTTTAAGTGCTCGGCAATTGCTTTAGAAAGATTCGGGTCTTTAGCCCTACCTTGGCAAGTAATTGCCTGTCTATTTCGTTTGGCATTTAACCGTCCGTATCGGTCCTCACCTCCACTTTTCTGCCAAGCGCATTGCAAATAGTAATTCACCTAAGTTGTCGTGGTAATAGGGGTGCCACTATTCTGTCTGAATAGTGCCTCGTCCTTAGACTCGAAAGTACTTTTTACGTATTCTGTCATACTCAAGAGCATGTCATAATACTTTGGCTTAACCACGATTATGGCAGCGCCACTTGAGGCAGACGTCTTATGCCTTGTAACAGATATAGTCCAGTATGGTTTGCCTTCAACCTCAGTCTTCGTCGCCTTAAGGATTTTCTCCATCGTCATATTGACGATGGCGGAAACCCTTAAGCCGTTTGTAACTACCAGGTACAATATCAATGAATTTCGAACTCAGAATAATTCCTTGCCGGATATTCCTGGAATTTTTTGTGCAACATTTTAACGTAATCTCCTTTGTTGACGAATGTCCTGGCCTCTTCTGACGGAAGTTCCTCTGTGGCGATATTCGCAACTTCCACTTCTCTCTGCATCTGTAGTTTCGACAGTGCTTTCATCGAATTAAGTAAAAACGTAGTAGTTTCCCCAAAGTCTTTTGGGCTTGCGTATGGTATGAAGTTTATCAAACTGCACACATATGAACGCACGGTTCCAGGCTGGTTGGATTCCATCAGCGATATGGTAAACTTATTATACCCCCCTTTTGAAAAAATGGGGGTATATTGCTTTGCACATGTCGGTCGGTCTGTCGGTAGGTCGGTCAGTCGGTAGGTCGATGGTTTCCGAACGATAACTAATAAACAACTTGGCATAGAATCTTCAAACTTGCTGTGGTGGTTGGTTATGACAAGTAGATGACCCCTATTGTTTTTGAGGTCACTAGGTCAAAGGTCAAGGTGACAATGACCTAAAAAGGTGAAATAGTTTCCGATCAATAACTGCTCAAAGGTTTGACTTGGGATCTTCAAACTTGCTGTGGTGGTTGGTAATGACCACTAATGACCCCTATTGTTTTTGAGGTCACTAGGTCAAAGGTCAAGGTCACTATGACCTTACCTGATTAAATGATTTCCAATCAATAACTGCTCAAGGGTTTGGCTTAGAATCTTCAAACTTACTGTGGTAGTTGGCCATGACCACTGGATAACCCCTATTGTTTTTGAGGTCACTGTGTCAAAGGTCAAGGTCACCATGACCTTAACTGGTAAAGTGGTTTCTGATCAAAAACTGCTCAAGGGTTTGGCTTAGGATCTTCAAATTTGCTGTGGTGGTTGGTCATGACAATTAGATGAGCCCTCTTATTTTTGAGGTCACTAGGTCAAAGGTCAAGGTCACCATGACCTTAACTGGTGAAATGATTTCCAATCAATAACTGCTCAAAGGTTTGGCTTAGGATCTTCAAACTTACTGTGGTAGTTGGTCATGACCACTGGATTACCCCTGTTGTTTTTGAGGTCAAAGGTCAAGGTCACCATGTCCTTAACTGGTTAAATTGTTTCTGATCAAGAACTGCTCAAGGATTTGGCTTAGGATCTTTGAATTTTCCTCAGAAAGCTCTTTCAACTCTTGTGCTGCCACTGTCTCAAGATGTCTATTAAGCTTCTGAAGATCATCGGCTACAGGTAGTCGTTTAGGTTTGTTGAACTTTCTGGTATGTAGATTTTGCAGAGCCATACTCGAAACCTCAGCACTCCCATTCCTCAGTACAGAGGATCATAAATTCTTCTGCAGCTTGCTTTAATTCAGGGTTTCCAGCTACAATGGCTTTAGAAATAAGAATCTTTCCACAGCTTTTGAGAGAGTGCCCTAATTTTAGAGCAAGTGATGGTACTTTGTATTGGGCATTTGAACGATCAAACCCAGTGACATCTTTTACACCATCAATAACAGACTGAAACACCTTTGGATTGATGCAGTCCTGCATGTTGTGTATGGCAGAGCTATACTTTCTTGCAGCTATCAAGAAACGACCCAATTAACGAATTTTCTGTTTCACATATTGGTATTGATGTTTCTGATTGCCAGTTTTCAAATACAATTTCTCTCCAAGTCTAACAATTATCTCATCACGTCTTGACACAAACGAGATGTTATCATTTGCCATTTGCCATTGCGTTGAGAATATCTTTTTCATACAGCTTGTTGTTGGTTACATTTGATACTAGCAATGATGCTCCAGCTGCCTGATGCCTAACCCCTTTCTTCTGGGTAGTAGTTGTCTTTCCAGGACAGGTTTTTGAGTGCCTCCATAGTTCATGTTTAAGAAAAAAGGCAAAGCAATGTTCACAAGGCAGATAGTCTATTGGTTTGTATTTGTCTTGTGTACTTGGTCTTTTAAATGGAATTAAAGTTCCTTTGCCCTCACTAAGAGCCTTCTTGTTCCAAAGAAAATCTCCCTTGTTCATTAATTCCCGCCACTTTGCCTTCCTTTCTTTTGACTTCTTTTGTAAAGCCAATGCTTGAATGACCTCTGGTTCATCACTGTGCATATCTTCAAAATGACGGGGTAGTTTAGGATACATTTTGTAACAGTAGAGGCAACAATGTTTTTTGTCCCATAACCGGTTTCCAAGTTCATTGACTTTGGCATTGTCAACTTTCAAATTTTCAAATGACTCATTTTGACAACAAGTACTTGGTATGGGTTCAACATTTTGCTGTTCATTGGTCTCAACATCTGATTGTGCTGAAGGCAGCAATTCATTGTCTTCCTCATCGGATTGGGCTAATGCAAAACACTCACTGTCTGTCTCGTCTGATTTTGCTGATGGTAAATACTCGCTGTCCGATTCATCTGTTTGTGGCGATGGTAGATATTCGCTGTCATTGTCTGATAAGTCCCCAATTTCATCATCCATGTCCATCCTGGAACACACTGCAACAACAAACAATCAATCTGAGGGCTTAACATTTTGAGGACTTCCACAAATATTGTCAACTATATGAACAAGTTCTTTTAATATCTGCAAATTATGTGATGCAGTCTGACAGCAGAACAAACAAGAAATTATGAAACAGAAATGCCCCCAGGATCTTGTCACAAAAACTAGAACATGTGTCTATAGGACACAGATGCCCCCACTAGCACTTTGTCAAAAATGCAGATTTTTCACTAAATCAAGGCCCATAACTCCGTAAAAATAAATTTTAGCTGGCTAAAAATACTCGGGTGCACAAATTCACACCCTGAATAATACATCCATGCAGTTTCAAGTCACTACTACAAACGCTTTAATAGTTTTGGACGACACAAACTAAAAATGCCGTTTTTTCACTAAATCAAGGCCCATAACTCTGTAAATATAGATTTTGGAGGGATGAAAATACCCAGGTGCACAAGTTCATACCCTGAATAATACATCCATGAAGTTTCAAGTCTGTACTACAAATGCTTTTAGAGTTATGGATGACACAAACTTAAAATGCTGCTTTTTCACAAAATCAAGGCCCATAACTCCGTAAATATAAATTTTGGCCGGATGAAAATACCCAGGTGCGCAAGTTCACACCCCGAGTAATACATCCTTGAAGTTTCAAGTCTGTACATCAAACACTTTTAGAGTTATGGACGACACAAACTTTTCTGGACGGACGGACGGAATGACGTACGGACATACCAAAATGTGTGTGTTTATGGGCTTTTTGTTCTTTAAAAGACCAAAGGAAAAGCCCATAATAAATAAAGATGTTATGGGCTTACGGAATGAACCTATTGTATTCTTTTGTCTTAGACTCCTCCCCTAAGCTCATAAACCCACATTCGTTGGCTCGGACGGACAACTTAATTGAAGCAAGGGGCTAACTTTTAAAGGGCCATTTATTAAAGGGCCATCCAAAAATGTTCTATTGAATTCAAGTAAAGGGCCGCATTTTAAGGGGCTACATCTTTATAGGGCCAGATTTAAAGAGCTATTTGAATAAGTTTTTTACCCTTTGAAGAATTTCCTCCAGATGTAATAAGGCAAATTTTGATTTGACAAATACATAAAGGGGAAACATCACTAAAGTAACTAATCTTAGGCTAGCCTGTAAGATATATTTGCAGCCAGAGGCAGTTAAGTGTCACCTCTGCATTCTGACTATAACGAAGTTTGTTTGTTTGAGTTGGGTTTAACGTCCCACCAACACATAGAGGTTATATGGAGACGTGGACCTCGGTTTAAAGTCTCATCCGAAAGACTTGGTCCGGCAGGGAATCGAACTCACGATCCCTGGCTTCACAGTCAAGCGCGCAACCACTCGACCACAGTCCACTGGTATAACGATGAAGTTTAACATCAGGTTACTCTAAGAAATTAAACTATAAGAAATGGTTTTCTTACTAGGATGAAAAAACAAATCAAAAGTTTCTTGTCATGCCTGTGACACTTAAACAATCAGGATATTATGATCAAATAATTATCATATGATAATAATATTAAAATATACTGAATAGTATGAAAATTGAATTATTTCTGAAAGGTCATTTCACGCAAAGCTAAAGTCCTGCATTGGGATGGGCAAGCTGAAGGAAGGGGCCACTTTATTAGCTTATCAAATACATTTGTACTTGGGGGCCATTTTAGAGTAAGGGGAAGGGGTGGGAGTAACATACCGTACAAAAAAGTATAAAAATTGAATTTTTCCAGAAAGGTCAATCATGCAAAGCTAAAGCCCCACCTTGGAAAGGTCAATGCTCATTCAGACGTTTGAGCAATTAAACTGAAGGAAAGAGCCAATTTATTAGCTTATCCAATACTTGGGGGCCATTTTGGAATGTGTGTAAAAAATCAATTAATTTGCACTGTTCACCAGCCAACTAATCAACAATTATATTAGAAAGCCCTGGTAAGAAAAACATCTTTTATGAAAATTCAGGGGGAAACTGCAACTGTTTCAACCCATTCAGCCAGAGCGGTGTGTTATGGTGTCTTTTGCAAAAAGTGTAAACCTAGATCTAAGGGCTCCTGATAATTGGAAATTCTAAATAATCTGTGGTTGCAGATAACAAGGGAGAGAATTATTATGTTCTCTTTATATTTTTAATTCAACCAAAGCACTTACAACAGGAAAATCAAGTAACATCCCATTTAGGACGGATTTTTCGGGGATCAAAACAAGGTATAAAGTATAAGGTATAAGGCCTAAGTAAGTCAAGGTATGCTAAGTGCATAGGAAAATGACTAGCCACTGAGGCGTTGCCAAATTATAATAGCAAAGGAAAAATAAGTAATAGCACTTTACCAAGAGTTTTGCTTAAAGGTGAGCATAGGTTAGTTGAAATCTGCCCACCTAGACAAAATCATCTCAAGTCTTTTTTTTTGTTGTTGTCGTTGTTGAAAAATCCGACCAAACGGAAAACAGAATTAACTTTATTCAATTACACAATACTGAACTTAACCATATTAACTAACACAATCACAACTGATATCAATACTTCTGTTCAAAAAACTAAAACTGGTTTTCATTTTTTGAAAACATTGAAAATGGAGCATTTGCTCCTTAGGGAAACAAATGCTCCATTTTCAATGTTTTCCAAACATTGAATTTGCAAGGTATTAAAAGCTTTCTCTATCAGTTAATTTAGGAAACCTCCTTGTTGATTTATCACTTATGCTAAGAAATTCTTTATTTCCAACCATGTTTTTCTATAGCAAAACTTAAACACTTTTGTTTCAGACCCTTCTTGACAGCGCTTTATTTGATATGGCATTGAATACAATTGGTGGCAGGAATGACAGCTACGTCTTTGATGTTTATCTGGCCTCATCAGTTATAAACAATCTGACAAAGCCATCAGACTTTATTACTGCTGTTGGTCAGATGGTTTATATACTTTTTTTTGCTTTAATTCAATGTGTCATTTATGAATGATAGTCTTAAAAACAATTTAAACAACCTACTTAAAATCAAGTTTGAGATTATTGAATGACAACAACTCACAGATCACCTGAAGTTTGCTTAAAACATGATGCTAATTATAAAAAATTGCTTGTTTTAAAAACAGCTTTTTTTAGCTCACCAGAGCACAAAGTGCTCAGGGTGAGCTTTTGTGATCGCCTGATGTCTGTCGTCCGTCGTCCGGCGTCAACAATTTGAACTTTAAAAGTCTTCTCCTCTGAATCTACAGGGTTCTCAGCTTTCATCTTTGGCAAATAGCATCACCTATAGGTCCTCTACAAAAGTTATATAAATAATGCCCCTGGGGTCAAAATTGGCCCCGCCACGGCCCGAGGGGTGGCCAGTTTTTTCTAGCTGACTGTTGTTTTCTGTACAAGTAGCAGAATGCTGGCCTCACTTAGGTTAGGCATGGGGAAAACTTCAAAAATCTTTTTGTCAAAAACTACATGTCACAGAGCTTATAGTTGGGCATCCAACTGAGGAAAATGTGTCGAGCCATGGCATTAAATAGTAGAATTTGGCATGCACTGGATATGTAATGTTTGATGTCTGAGTAATCAGAAACTGCCCCATGCCACCTGAAAATTTGCCCTTGTTTCTCTTAATTGGGTCAAAGGTCAACTAAGTGCATATTTTATATACGTTATTTGAGAAATCATTATATCTTTACCAATTGTAGGTGTAAAATAACAAACATGGTACCAAAATGAAGGTTAAACATTGACCTTTAATTTGTACTTACTTTGTGTAAAATATATTATTTGAATATTCATGAATATTAATGAGAACATCAAAAAACCAGTAAAAAATCATCAAAACCAACATATAACGATGATACATGATGTCATGTCTTCGTCATTATTGCTATTTAACAAAAATAAATTACGTTAAAATAAAGGTTAGACAGACTGCTACTGAAAACAAACTGTATACAGTAATACCAGCTATATATTATGCACACATACTTCTTAAAGTAAAGTGGGTGGGGTAAATAAACACCTAAACAAAACTTTCAGTTCTGTTTAAAGTAACTAATTAATTCACTATATTTTATGGATATTTTCTTGGTTGGTACAATTAACACCATCGCAAAGGATATATAATGTTTCATGTCTGAGTAATCAGAAATTGCGCCATGCCACCTGAAAATTTTCCCTTGTTTCTCTTAATTAGGTCAAAGGTCAACTAAGTGCATATTTTATATACGTTATTTGAGACATAGATCTTTATCAATTTTAGGTGTAAAATAAAAAACATGGTATCAATATGAAGGTTAAACATCAGCCTTTAATTTGCACTAACGTTTTGTAAAATATATTGTTTGAATATTCATGAATATTAATGAGAACATAAAAACAGTAAAATATCATTAAAATCAACATAAAACGATGATACATGTTATGTCTTCGTCATTATTTCTATTTAACAAATATAAACTATGCTAAAATAAAGGTAAGACTGCTACTGCAAAACATTGTATGCAGTCATACCAGCTATATATTATGCACACATACTTTTTAAAGTAAAGTTGGTGGAGTAAATGAACACCTAAACAAAATGTTCAGTTCAGTTTAAAGTAACTAATTAATTCACTATATTTTTTTATGGGTGTTTTCTTGGTTGGTACAATTAACACCATCGCAAACAGATGTTAGTGTGTTTTGAAACTACTTTGAAGCATTTTCAGCGAATAGATTTGCACTTGGTTTTGCACCCATAACTTGTTCAATGCAAGCATCAAGTGCAGTTGGTACATTTCCAAACCACTTATAAAGGTTCAACACCATCATGCTATGTGTTAGTATCAATAACATTAATGTCTGTATCCATTAGCTCAGATCCATATAGCAGCTTAACAGTTTGCTCTTGAAAGTTTCAGTTCTAGTACATCCCTTGCTGGTGGAACCAGTTCAGGTGTTTTCTCTACCTTAACCATATTGTGAAATTCTTGTATTATCTATGGGTTTTCCGTTCAGACACCATACATTAAACATCAAAAGTTTGTGCCTTGTCTGACCGTGCATCTCTTCAAATATCTGAAAGCAGATCGGACATATAAAATATTTCTTCCAACAGGTCTTCTTTCCGATTCTAGTGAAAGCAAGGGTTATGTTACATCCAGTTATTTCATGATACCCTGACATGTTCCGGCAGACATCTTAAGATAACTTTTGGAAAATACAATTTTGTTTTTCCCAGCCATTATTCAGACTTCAGTGCCTAAATGTCCAAGATGGTATACATGTATCAGTACAAGCAGTACATCAAAATCTTGGCATTTGACAACTATCCAGCATTGGCCCCTTTCAAGCAGCATCCAAGCCATGTATCCACCTTGTCATTATTTGATGGAAGATGGGACAATTCATGTCTGCACTTGTCTTGAATGACGATATTCAAGCGTATCTGTTGAATACTGCAATACTGGTATACTACATCAACTCTGTATTTGTGTCTTCTGTTTCTTATTTTGTCATGCTTTGCCGCTTTAAAGCAGGCATACTCGCACCATTGTGATATGCACATAGGTGAGGGAGGGTCCAACGTGCAAGTTGAAATAACAGGTTAAAACATTGCAAACAGAAGAAGAGTACATGACATCTATAAGCTTAACCTGGACAGTTGGGAGCTATCACTTGATGTTATGGTAGCTTATTCCAGATAATGTTGACAGCAGAGTGGAAGAAATATTCCCTCAGGAAAATGGTCCTGCAAAACATTGGAACGAATCATAAGGAATGACCTCTTGTAGGTGCACCGTAAGGGAGTCAGAAGGTGGGGCGTCAGCTGCAACAAAATCATTTACAAACCTATAGAACATCACGGCCTGTACTTGTTTCTGCCTCTGTTTGAGCAAATCGTGTTGAACATGGCACCAATGCTGATCACTTGTTTTGCAATAATGCAAAATTACAAATATGGTAGCTCTACGTTGGATCATCTCCACATGCGTTGTCATGGTGTGTTGATCCAAAACAAAAGATGTGCACTCAATCTGCAGACTGATCAGGAGCTTGTAACATGCCTCCTTGGTTGACTTTTGGGAGGCTCCAAGGTTCCTACTTAGAACGGATGTGGATAAATTTGCCTCCTTTATGGCCATATCGACTCGGGATGTTCAAGACAATTTCAAAGACAGTTATGTCCCAAGTTATTTTGCCCTCTTTGTAGTCTTCCGTTTCATGCTATGGACAGTATAACTAGTCTCTATGTTGTTGGTGATAAGTAGGACCTAGCACTTCTCTGCATTGAACCCAGTCTCTCCCCTTTTCTACAGACTGCCGAAATCATTCTGGAAGACGTCTGCATCTTCTATTGACTCGGCACAAAATTGAGGCATCAGCAAAGAGTCGACATGAAGAGTGTGGTCATCATTGCATTCAAGGAAAGAAAGGATTGAGAACAGCACATTGATTCTTGATGCTATCGGTACTGACTCAGAGGAAACACCCTCCAGCGTGATTTGTTGGCTGTTGGATACAATCAAGCATTTTGCATTAAACATCATAGTGTTGGAGCTTAAGAAGAGGGTATCTGTAAGACACTTTGTAAAACGTTTGCGTCAATCTGATAGGATTGGTCCAGACCTGACCCAAGGTCATTGACCATGTTGATTGATTAGTTGTGTCTCACAGAAGCGCTGCTTCCGGAGTCAATGCTGGTATGGGTTGATAATGTAATGGTAAAACCAGGTTACTGTGTATGATGTATTCTAGAATGTTACATGTGACAGAATTTAGGGACACATGCCAATAGTTTGAAGGGGTTAATCTTGACCATTGTCTTGTATATATGATTAACATGAAATATTCCAGTCACTGGGGACTGTATCCTGGTCGTAAGACCTAGAAGATCAGAACAAGAGCATGAGCTAGTGAATGTGCCATCTCTTTCAAGAACCTTGATAAGATGGTGTCTGGACAAGTAGCTTTGTGGAGATTAAGGCCATTAAGAAGCTTGCAGACATTTTCTCCTTTTGTGTTGCAATTTTTGCTTTCGGGGGATCACCACCCTTCAGAATTTATGAATAGGAAGGGCATTCGAATAAGGATACTCTCAAACGGCACAAATGAGAGATAGGACCTCATGTGTAAAGACAGAAAATTACTGGTTCAGTATTTTAACTTTGATTTGTGTATCAACATTGTTAATGGCACCATTTTTCAGTGGTGCTATTCCCGAGCTGTCACATTTCTTGCCTTGCTCCTAACAAAAGTGTAAATCTTCTTACAGCTGGTATCTGTCACTAAGTCAATCACATATCCATCATGAGCTTGAGCTTCCTTGCACTTCTGTGCAAGTTTTCTGTAGCCCCCTGTATATGCGCCAGTCCTTCTGTACCTTGGTCCTCAGCACTATTTGTACGCATATTTCTTCTTTCGTGAGAAACGGCGGGTGATTGAGTTGCACCATGGCTGGCTGAACCTGGTGGATATCAACTCAGAAGGGACCTCTGAATATATCACATAGAGTACAGATTCGTAAAGGGACTGATTTTCCAAATGTGCTGCAAACTCAGCCATTTTGATGGCCATAGAACATGTTTTAGCCTCTTTCGAAGGGTGGACAAGATGTGGGGTAGGCTTCCTTCGTGAAGGAAAGATATGTTTGTCAGAACTCTGACATACTCACTTATTCCAGGTTTTGAGGTATATCTGATAACTAGTGATTGCTTGTGGCAATAACATATAGATTGTTGTCATCACGGATAGGGAAGGTTACTCATAGCCAGCGGCACTGAATATGCCTATGAGTTCATTGTTGAGTTAGAGTGGGTACCTATGGCCAGTAACTGTTAAAACGACCAATCAATATCCGGGATATTCATGTCCCCACAAATGTAGAAAGGGTTTTGTCATGGGTACTGCTGGTGTAGGTAAAATATTTAAATTCAATATGTAAAAACATCGCCATACTCACCAGGAGCTATGGTGTTTCAATCGCTAATGATACAAACAGCCAATATTAGACATAGTGTACAATAAAACATACCAATATTACACTGAGATTATGGCAATAAGAGACTTATTTCTGGCGTTTCATTATCATCATTAAATGATATATCTGCGTGAAGAGGTACTATAACTTGCACAGATTTGCATCAAAGTTATATATATTATGATAATGTACCTTACATGTATTCAAAACGATATTTTCCGATCTTGCAATCATCACAGGTCACTCAAAACTTTCTGAAATGCACCATAAATAGTTCTATACTTACTGTAGAGACATTGCAAAGAAATTAAATGCAAAAAAGTATTGAAATTGTCAAAATTACGGCTATGTTATACTATATAGAGAATTTATTACATTTTTGCACTCATTTGACCTTTGACCTAGTTTCTGACCTTCAAAGAGGGTTTTGGCAGTGGCATGGGTCAAAACCATAAATGATTAGTATCTGGCAACACAATTATGGTATTCAAACATTTCTACTAAAAAATGCCATGGACCTCGAAAAATAAGCGACTTTTTGCACATCGGATTGCCAACTATTAGATATTTGGTGTATAGATTTACTTAGTATTCCTTATTGACATTGGTAAATATCATAGTTCTGAGGTTAAAATTGGCCCTGTCCAGTTGGTTATACTTTAAAATATTATTTTACACTATAAAGGTTCCTCTGAACTAGAGGGATTGAGGTCACTCCATCTGTGTTGCATAATCACTGAATAGGTCAAGTTCCTGGTCAAAACTCTATCAAGTTGTCTGCTTCAGAATTAGTCTCTGTTTGCTCACACTGTTTTTTAACCCATTCCCTCATAGGATATTTTCAGAATCTGCCTCTTGAAAAATTTCAGAATTGTGTAGATTTGAAACCATTGTGATAAATAGAGCATTTACTCCTATGGAGAAAATGCTCTATTTATCACAATGGTTTCATATAGTGACTATTTTACCTCTTTGAATAAATCTACTGATAAGGAGCATTAATTAGAGAAAAGGAAAATTTCAGAATTGTGTAGATTTGAAACCATGGTGATAAATAGAG